>CAKAOI010051245.1:0-10219 GCA_916701655.1 Sebastiscus albofasciatus
ACATATTTTCTATTTTTTTGTGTTTGAAGTCTGACATTTATGGTTACTGTCTAATTTTTTCAGGGCGTAAAGAAAATCATGAAACCCCCTATTTAAATTTTGCATTAATATTTAAAATGATGCACAAAGCTTGATGAAAATGAATTTAAATGTCTTAAAAATATTATAGAAATTAAAAACATTATTGTAATGTTGTGGTAAGGACATTTAGTATAAGAACAAGTGATGAAAACCGTAAAAGAAATAAACATGTCTTCAAATTAAAATCTTAACCACTATATATAATTTTATGTACCTGTTTATATGTATTTCATACTCTTATGGTTACAATTAAAATTCATAGAGGTTGATTTTTTTTATTAGGGAGACTCAAAAGTGACTGTAGTTGCAGAAACACCCAATATATAAATAAATATATATAAACAGTAGTGCAATGGTGCATGCAGAGTGCAAATATGCTGGGATAAATTTTTAATGATTAGTTCTTTTGTTCTTTCTCTACTCTTGTTCAGCTTTGTTGATAGGGGGGGGGCGTTCATATGGACTCATCTCGTAAACATGACCCCATTTGAAGGCGCCAAAAAGCTCTGAGTTCACGAGTTGTGACGTGTTTGTTGACGTCGTCAGAAATGGTGGCGCGTATGGAAATTTATTTTTCGGTTCCAATTTTTTTATTATTTTATTCTAACTTTTTAAACTATTCTATTGTTATTTTTACTGCTTATTTGCACCAACAAACCAAAGCAAGTTCCTAGTGTATACCTGACACACCGGGCAATAAACAAGATTCTGATTCTGATAAGTGAATATATTATATACACATTATATAATATATTATTATATATCATTATCTCTGCTGTCCCGATTACCTCTTCTTTGTTGGTTCTCAGAGAAAAGACAGGAGGTGCTGGGGGAGGAGCAGCAGACTGGATGTAGACGAGGACATCAACGTGAGGACAGGCGGACTGTTTTTATCACTGCTTTTATTTATTCGTTTTTATTCTTAACTACAAGAGAAGCCTGTGAAATTCCATTGAACCAGAGTGTAATGACAAAGTACGATATAATATCTCATAAAAAATCAGAAAAAGACATTGTATATTTCATCATATTCGTTTTTATTCTTAACTACAAGAAGCCTGTGAAATTCCATTGAACCAGAGTATAATGACAAAGTACGATATAATATCTCATAAAAAAATCAGAAAAAGACATTGTATATTTCATCATAAAAAGTCATAGTAAAAATGTCATGAAAGTTTTTTATTGCATACTACATTAACATTTTTTATGACTTTCATAAATATTTTGCACCCTCTTTTGTACTTTGCACCCCCATTTAAATGTTTCCACTTTTACTCTGTTATTTTTTAGTAAGTATGTAATTTAGTAAGTATATATATTTCAGATTTTACGATGCATACCTGTATATTTATACTACAGTACAGTATATCAAGCATCTTGTACAAAACAATTCACTTTGGAACAAATTAAGTTCTACCTTGTCTTAAATGGTGTTGCTTTGAAAACATAGTCCTCACATGTTTAAGTGTTGGTCCAGTGGGAGTCAAACCTTTTCTCCTATTTCATCACAGCAAGTTCACATTTCATATTAAAGATGTGCAGCTAATATGGTGGAGTTTGCATGTTCTCCCCGTGTTAGCGTGGGTTTTCTCCGGGTACTCCGGTTTCCTCCCACAGTCCAAAGACATGCAGGTTAGGTTAATTGTTGACTCTAAATTGCCCGTAGGTGTGAATGTGAGTGTGAATGGTTGTCTGTCTCTATGTGTCAGCCCTGCGATGGACTGGCGACCTGTCCAGGGTGTACCCCGCCTCCGCCCAATGTCGGCTGGGATCGGCTCCAGCCCCCCCGCGACCCCTAACGGGATAAGCGGTTGCAGATGAGAGAGAGAGATGAGAGCTAATATGGTAAATGGACTTGCATTTACATAGCGCTTTTCTAATATACGAAACACAAATCACACAGAAGCCCACTGCTATGTACAACTGTTTATTTTTGATTTGCAAAACATCTGACAAAAATAACATTACATAAACACCAATTTATAATAGAAAAAAGAAGATCTTTGAAAAAAAAAAAGAGACAAAAGATAAATTGCAATTACATTAGAATTTAGGTGACTTTTTTTTTTAATAATAAATTGGAGCCATATCATGCTGACCTACACAGGCAGTTCATGGCGAATAGATTCATCAGTATGCATGTGTTACAAACATTACATTAAGTGCTTTTCGTTGGTTCAGGCATTTTTAATTGAATGTGGCATGATTTGGGTTTCACAATGCAGGGTGAGAACTCAATGCCAAATTCAAATTTTACTCCTTATAGAAGATCAAATACACATGGCTGACTAAGTACTAAGTTAAGTGGCCAATCTCACAGTCAGGCAACCTTCTCGTTCGAATTAAGCTGGGGAACACGTGAAGCCAGCTTCATTAACACCCTCCCTGCATTAAAAGGGACATATTATGGCACACAGCTCAGGGTAGATGTGACCATTGGCGACATTGTTCCTCAGTATTCACTGATCAATACAAATTCTCTTATTTCATTCAGTGTTTACCTGAAGCAGTTTGACATGAATACAAAATAAACTTGGTTTAAAATTCACCAAAGTGAGTAGTTGCTCCGTTAATGATACTACGATCTGAAAGGATTTTTTTTTTTCTTCCAATAAGCACCACTAAGTTGCGTTGTGTGAGACTCTCAATGAGGCTTGTCGCGCCGCTTGGGGGGGGCTGACATTTTGGACGATGCCTGCATTACGTGGTGTCGTTAACACAACTTGGTGATGCTCGAGATAAAAAGCAGCATTGCATGGATACTGAGGGTTTCACTTCTCCTAATTCCCCTAGTTAGACCAAACATCGGCAGGGAATGATGAAGGTGTGGGAGCAGACTTTAGGACAGAAGGAGAGGTGAAGACACGGAGAGGGTAATGACGGGGCAAATAAGAGGGACAAGGGGAAAGGATGGCGTACTACAGAGCAAAGACCATGCCAAACAGTACCAAGTGGAGCGCAAACACACCTCCCGCTTCTCCTACTGTCACAAAGTCTTTCAGGTTGTTCCTTCTTTACAACTGCATTCACTCCACAAAGTTCTCCTCTTCAATTTGCCCTTAAGAACTAGAAAGATAAGGTAGATATTAAGAGGTCGACCGATAGCGATAGTTTGGAGCAGGAAAAAGCCGACAGCTGATTATTTGGCCAGTATATTCTTTACTTCTGCAGCAGCTTAGTCGGCTACTTTTGCATACGCCGTTTTTAATGAATGATTTTTTTTCACACTGAATTTAATCATTCGTAAGAGAACATCCTGAAGGGTGGTTTGGTGGATTACGTCGTTGGAATATGTTCTATTTATTTAAAAAGCGCCGTTCTGTGGCTTACGACGGGCCAGAATTACTTCCCGCAGGGTGTTAAATGCCACTCTTAGAAACATTAATGTTCGTGCATATTACCGGCGGTAAGGAGGATCTTAAAGTGTGCAATTTCATTTCATGAATGGATGGTTACGTGGATGGATTATTTTTAAGAGAGAACGGCAAATTGGTAAGTAAGTTAAAGTAACAAGAGAATGATTCCTTTTCCTTGCTGTCTTGGGACAAAGAGCTGATAGTGTTGAATTATAATCAAGAGACTTATTTTCCTCCCCCTCTACCATGAATTTGTGTACGGAGCCTCCATGCATACTTGCCAACCTTGAGACCTCAAAAATAGAGAGGCTTTCTAACCCAAAGCGGGAGGTCTGGGGGTCATCCATCAGAAGAATTTGAGTTTCAGGGACTTTGTTTCCTGCATTCTGGTGACTTTTATAGAATGAAAATAACAAAGTACACTGCAACAGAATTTTTAATCTGAAATACTTTTCATTTCACTTTTAATTCTCAGGAAAGAAAACTGAATAATTTGCCACTTTGTGTGAATCTCTGGTATAAACTAATATTCATCAGTTTTTATTATTTTGTTTGGCCCTGGTTGAGTATTTCTTTCTTTCCATTTCTCTCCTCTCACTCACTGAAGGTCCTTTCAGACACAACGTGACAACAGCACCTCTGGCCTCTGAAACTCATTATTTCTAATGCTCACGACGGCTTTTTGCCGTAGCAAAAGCAAAGCCCTACTTCAGGCGCCGAGCGTTGTGATGTGGCAGTGGCGGGCGCAGTTCAAACTGAGTCGCGTCGCGAGCATCTCTCTTCTGCCAGTAAACGACATTTGGTGTAGCTGTATTGTCGTCCGGGTGGAAACTGTAGTGTTTGTACACGCTGTACAGTGCCAGAAATACTGGAGACGTGTGACCCCGGGAGGAAACCGGGAGAGGGCAGTGAAAACTGGTGGACGCTGCGCCGCAATCGGACACCATCGGAGCACCATCGGACACCATCGGAGCACCATCGGAGCACCATTGGAGCACCATCGGAGCACCATTTCCGCCAATAACGATAGTCTGTAAAACGTTCTATAGGCGCACATTAATCAGCCAAAACGATTAATCGGTCTTCCTCTAGTAGATATCAGCAAGGGCAACCAGATTAATTGCATCTGTTGCTGAAAATCACCAAGATATCCAAAAGGACAAAGATTGCAGAGTGGGATGTCTTTTTTGGAGTAAATGCAGTTTCACCCTAGCCAGTCTGAGCCCTGTTGGTCAGAGTGCAGGCACTATATTAAAAACACTCCTGGTATTTTGTGCGTAAAAAAAAGGCAATGCTAAGTCTGAGAAGAAAAAAAACTGTACAAAAACAAAACAAAACTATGACTTCATTAGCTGGACTCTCCCAAATCTGTGAGATATCTCTGAGGTAATCATTGAAGTATGACTCATTAGACAGCAATAAATACCAACATGAATACAAATATTACAAAAGTAAAAACAGAGGCAAATGCTTAATGCTAAAGCAAAATCTGAGCTAAAAGAGGTAGGTTTTTTAGGTAGATTATGGTGTACATCCATTGTGGACACTCCTTTTTGTAAGAACTAAATTAAGTTGATTCCATTACAATCCCTGTCCTAATGGGAGGAACAAAAAACAAACAAAAAAAAAGGACTTGAAAGCCTTTGCATGGGAGATGGCCAACTGTTTTCTATGAATGGTGTCATACGTGTTTTTACAGACAGGATTTGTAATGGCAACAGTTATACAAAAAACTTCAAAAATGTCTACTAACATGATAAACTGTAAAGCTTGCTGGTGATAGTGTACCATGAGTTGTATATTGCAGGCGTTTGTTACTGTGTTATGTTTGCCAATCTCGAGGAAATCTCCCCAAAGATGAGCTCATCGAATTTGCGGCAGATTTCCATTGACGTATGGTTTTATCAAATTCCAGTATTTTCAACAAGAAGAGTTAAAAACTTACGGATTCTGAGCAGCCTACCATAGTAAAACCAAACAAGAAAATCTGGGGATGAACCATATTTAGATTTAACTGTATTTGCATGGTATGTACAGTATGTTGGGTGGGGAATTAAATGGCGGGAAAAGGTCCCCAAAACAACATTTAATCAGTCATAAAGGGAAAAAGGGGGTTCCCTTCTTATGATAAAGCCTAAAGTAAGAATTCCCCTGGCGGCATGCGGAAATCTACTTGTTCAATTATGATACTATATGATACATCCACAAGACTTCCTGTTCGGTTTTCAAAGCCCTAAGAGCAACTCCCCTTTTACCCTGTTCTAGTGTGGAGGGAACTCTCCCTGTGGCACTTACAATGTTCACCAAACCTCCCGCTGTATTTAACATACACAAATCAACACTGCATCTCTATCCGTAAAACAATATAGAACTAAATCAAACCCATATCTACATACCAGAAGTATGTATTCAGAGAAATCAACATGGAGACTTTTCAAAAACTTCAAAAGTCAGTGTTCAGTAACCAAGCACATCATACCCCTCATCAAACTGACATACTATACATATGAGTGGTACTGCCTAAAGACACTCGATCCTCGACTCCTTTAAAGTTCAATCACGGTAGGGAGATTTGTGGGGCAACGTGGAATTACACACTACATAATCCCAACGATTTTCACGAAGGAAATCAAACTCATTATTGATTACGTGAATATGCAAACATCCAAAAGCTATTTATCTACCTCTGCTATGCAGATCATCTCCGTGTCCAGCCCCGACTGTCAGCTGGCAGAGTGTCACAGTGACTGATGAAGAGTTGGAATAAAGCCACAGTGACGGAGAATGGACTTTAAAATCCTATAGAGGCCGAATCCCCTCCCGTTCAGCTGGACCGCCATGGGACCTTATTCGGAAAAAATATAAACGTAGTCAACGGCAAATATTTCCTGTTCGATGTGTGCAATGAATCACACATGTGATGTTTGTCAATTTAAAAGATCCTTTTGCACGTCAAGAAAGTCGCAGTTTGTTGTAAAACTGTTGAAGTATCAGACTACAAGAAAGACGATACACCCAAAAGTCGCGTAAGTGACGTCTCTCTCGCTGAAGCTACGACGCCTGTGTGTTTCATACTGGGATTTACTCACACCAGCAACGGGTCTCGCTCGTTCTTTTGCTTCCCGGCAGATAAAAAAGACCAGGAGTTGCTGGATAAAACATACCAGGTAAGATAATGTTTCATTTGTGCCTGGTTAGCTAACTTAGCTAACTTAGTGTTGGTGAATTATATCAAAGAACGTATATTGTGTACGGTCATAGACCTGCTCTATATATAAAGCGTCTTGAGATAACTTCTGTTGTGATTTAACGCTATACAAAAATAAATTGAATTGAATATTGCTAAGAAGTGAAAGACAATTATACCTCCCATTGCAACACCAACGCCCGGCAGCAGACCTACACCTCCGCCATTTTGGACTGTAATTGAGTAGATTACCATAATGACGCCAGTAAAACGTCCACCTACAAAGTGCCATACAAAATCAAAACAAAATTATTTATACTACTATTATATATACTATTATAACTATTTACTAACTTACATAATTTATTTAACTTTTTTGCGTTGGACATAAATGGAAGTTAAAAAATCCAGTACAGATTTTGAGAGCAATCTTAATCTACTTCATATCAAGGACCTCCAAAATCGATGTCCAATAGACCACAGACCATGGATGAATGAGAGGATGAGCCCTGTGCTTTTGCTCTTCGTGTTAGTAAATAGCCTACAACTACATTAAATTCTGTTTATGTCATGCTACTAGCGCTACTAGTGCTACTAGCTACTGGCCGATAGCTGGTTGTCTGGGAGCAGAGCCGTTAATACATCCACCACGGTACAGGTTTACAGCATACAGATCATGGGTGTATTATAAGATCATAAGAGTGATGAATTACAGCCAATATATCCATTATTACAGCCGCATACAGCTAGCAGGAAGCTGGCAGAGCTGGATACGTCATATGAGCACGTTCATTATGCCGAGTAAAATAACTCTGGATTCGGATATTAGTGAATGTTACAACTTTTAGGACACACTGATTTTAATGGGGGTTATTTAAGTGTTCGTACTGGGAAGTTGATTTACCTCGAAAAAGATTATCCTCTGATTAACAGACGTCTATTTATACATTCATAGCTTAGGACTCATTGGCGTTTTCGGTCCAAAATGGCGCCATCTAGTGTAAAAAAAAAAAAAAAGGCTCTTTGCTTCGATACTCTGATTTTATTGTGCGACACAAGAGATGTAGTTCACTGAGCGGTTTCGCACAAAACTAAATTATACTACAACAAATTGAGACTCTCGCCGTTGACTATTTTAAAATGCTTAAAAAATGCCTCCAAAAAATAACTTAAAAAAAACAAAATAAGGTCCCATGGTAGTCCACCAGAAGGGGGAGAGACTTTGACTCTCTATAATAGGTTAAAAACTCACGTGGGCTGAACAAATTAAAGCAACAACTGTCACAACTTCTCACAAAGCAGTTGTGAGAACACATCCAGCTCAACAACAAACACATGCTCTCTCTCCCACCATCTTCCTCTAAGATCACAGAGTAATCCTCGTCTGCTCTCGGTCTGACATAAGAGGCCCGTACGGCCAATCACAGGAACCGTTTTAACCGTTTTGTCTTCTGCCACACAGCAAATAGAAGACAAAAAAAAAAAAAGTTTGAGACTTGTGTCATCTCTGTAAATGACTTCTTTTAAGATGCTTAAAAGAGACTGAACTTGGCAAGAAGTTGACTTAACACTTCTCTGGGGAATTGTCTTGATATATAAAAAAAAACAAAACATGTAATTTCATATAATTTTACCATAATCCCACATGCAGCAAGCCATACATTACTGGCCTCTAAACCTAAGCATTTAAATTCTCTTGGCAGTTTGGTTTATAAGCCATTAGATGCTGTCTGATGAAGCATAAGCCAAAGATGACTGACAGCACTTTGACAGCAGAGAGAAGGCATATGAGTTCCTATCATATACAAGCTTATCTTCCAAGAGCCATGGATAAATAGCATATGAGTTTAGAAGATTATACAATGAGGATATCCAAGGCTCTGGAGTCATCACTTCGATGCACTGTAATGTATCAGGTGTTTAACTAGCTTAGTGATCTATATGGCTTATATTAGAGAGCAGCACGGTAAAGTTTAGCTTGTCCTCTATCTGAGAATAAACCTTGGAAATTAGGCAAATACATCAACCCACCACTAAACAAATAATTTGACTGAGTCAAATACACAAGCAATCCCTGTTTAAGCCATTTCTAACTCATTCTTACCAAAAAAAGAAAAAAACATGATCAAAGTCAAAAGAGCATAGTGTTTCAGAACGTAGTGATAATGAAAAACAAAAAAGGGTCAATATTGTATTTGCATATATATATATATATATTTCTGAAAAAAATTTGCCTTGAGAAATATCTATGTAGCCCTATGTACAGCGGCGGACATATTATTTATTTATATATTTATATACCTGGTATTTACACAATGCAGCCACTAGAGGGCTGCGCAGCATACATCATCAAACAGGAGGGCCTGGGTGTCGAGGTGCGCACCACCACCTCCGCCGGGCCCTCCGACATTCTAGAAAATCCACTTCCCTGTCAGAAACGAAAGGGGTGTGTGATATCTGGGGAGGTCTGAAGCAGCTTCCCAAGCTCTCCGCCCACTGAGCTCACTGTGTACTAAAGGAGGAACAATTCATGGAATTGTTTTTAAAGGTGAAATGACGTATAAAACAAAAAAAAAAAAATGCAATTACATCAGTATATATGCCAATTCCAAGTATGGTATGCAGCTATATATTAACAAGACAGGCCCCTTGCTTTGGCCTCGATTTACTATTCCAGTTAGATTTGGCATCTTAGCCCTTTAAAATCTGTGATAATATAGGTACTGTATATCAATACATAGGCTTGAGTAAAAGGTGGTATAACAGTGCTTAGGATACATGTGGTAGTAATTAACTATTTACAGGGAAACAAACAAACAAACGTGAAGGATAATGAAAAACAATTTCAAAAGAGAGCCATAATGCAGGCTTGTTTTTGATTGACAGTTAGCAGTGTAAAAGTAGCTAACACATTTAGTGGCTAATTCTCACCTCAAAACCAGGCACCCCAAAGTCCTATCAAAACCTCACTAAAGTGACAGATTATGTTCTGTTCTCTGCAGTATAATAAACCTCAGCAATAAATGACAGTTTCCTTCGTAGGCTAGTCGGACAAACTTGCTCGCATGTCGAGTGGCCGCATGCGTGAAACGAGCCATGAAGCAGCAAGGTTATTTTTAGGTACTGGAAGCTTTTTTGAGAAAGTAGTAGACCATACCTTTGGTGAAAGGCGAAAAAAAAAAAGGCATGTGTTTGAATTGTATACACAGTCATATACGTAACGCCGCTTCCCCTCGGAGAGAAGCAGATGGAAAACAAAAAAAAGTTTTGAAACATCATAAAAAATTAATGTGCAGGCACTGCTTTTGCACTGATAAACTGAAATGTCATCCGTACTGAGTATATACTGTTCTGTGTGAAAAAAAAAAGTTGCTGTTTCACGTAGTGATGTAAAACAATCCCTGGTAAAACAAAGAGGTAGCTCAACTGAATGGCTAAATGAATAACTGAGTTTGTTGAGTTGGTGTGTGTGCACGTCACCGTACACACACAAAATGTCCAGACATTTGAAGCAGCGGTTTGTTGATTTAAATACAGACAAAAATACTGTATATAGGCAGAAGTTGTATGCATGTATGTATGTATGTATGTA
>CAKAOI010051246.1:2731-26300 GCA_916701655.1 Sebastiscus albofasciatus
CAGTGTGTCAGTGTGCTGACTTGACTATGACTTGCCCCAAACTGCATGTGATTATCATAAAGTGGGCATGTCTGTAAAGGGGAGACTCGTGGGTACCCATAGAACCATTTTCATTCACATATCTGGAGGTCAGGGGTCAAGGGGACCCCTGTGAATATGGCCATGCCAGTTAGTTTGGAGCGCTATTTAGCATTCTTCACGACAAGCTAGTATGACTAAACCTTAGGTTTTCTAGTTTCATACGATACCAATATCACTCCTCACTATTCACTCAAGTTTTAAAACTGAGACCTAAAAATCGCAAGTTGGCATGTCTGTAAAGGGGAGACTCGTGGGTACACATAGAACCCATTTTCACACCGTTTCAAAAGTTTTTCCTCGCCAAAGTTTAGCGCAAGTTTGGAGCTAGTATGACATGGTTGGTACCAATGGACTCCTTAGGTTTTCTAGTTTCATATGATGCCAGGATCTTCACTCTAGCTATAATAATGATCTAATCCTCTTTTCATTGGCTTTAGAAGCAGTCACAATGCATCTTTTTATACCCCCACAGGACTCTTATTTTTGGTTCTGTTTTTGGATTTTGCTTGGCCTTTTTGTTTTTGGTTTCCATTGGTAGAGAAGGAACAAGAGGTTGTGGTGGATTTTGTACAGTCAAGACAAGAAAAAGTCTGTTTTTTTTCCACCGAGGCCGTGTTAAATATACTGTACAGTTAAATATAGGAAGGACAGAAAGAAAGAGAAGGAAGAAAATAAGAGAAGGAGATTTACACAAAATGGTTGTGCTGTAATGGCTTAAGGCAGTCTTTTACTAATCCACCATGACAGCATTCATGTGTACATATAGGATCATACAGTACACCACACCTGCATCCGCCACATTTTGCATGAACACAAACATGCAGAGTAAAAATGTCTTTCTCTTTTGCACAAACATACTGTACATTCAGACTGTAGATACTCTAATGAGTTTGCTTGATATTTGACACTGCTGCTCTAACCTACTTCTCTCTTAGAGAGGCTGCTGGGGGATCGTTGGATTCTGATTAAATCCAGATGTGGGAGGCAGAGAGTGTGTGTGCGTAGGGGGGGCACTGTATTCATGTGGCACAGTAATATACAAAAAAAGGCAGACAAACACACACTTAAACTGTCTGTTGGTACAAAGCTTTACTATGACCAGAGAGTTTACGTATAGAAACCTACAACAAAGTATTAATATCTATGAAATGCTGCTTTTTTTTTTTTCCAGACTTGCCACTGGAACCGTCTGACAGGGAGGAAAAAGTAGGTGGAGAAAGAAAAGAAAGAAACGGAGGAGCTGTTGCATGTTTAGCTACTGTAGTTTTCCTCTAGGATATCATTAGCTGTAATTCTGCCTTCAAATGGTAACCAGATGACAGTGAGCACACACACACACACACACACACACACTCACTCACTCAGATGCAAACTACACATTTTTACCAAAACCATTTTAGTATTTTCTAATCACTATTTCAGATTTTTGCTGAAAAAAGTCTCTTTTGAATTGTTCATCCAAATAACAGAGAAAAGGACACATTTTGGAGGACAGCAGCAGCGCATTAAAGAAAAGCTCTAGACCCACAGCTACGTGCACAGTTTGTAATGCATCTGACAGAAACGGGAGAAGGAGGAAGCGAGAGATGTAGCGTTGTCTCTGTGGCTGAAAGGGAGAGCTCTGTGCTGTGTGTGTGTACGTGTGTGTGTGTGTGTGTGTGTGTGTGTGTGTGTGTGTGTGTGTGTTTGAATATGCTATCTGCAGGTAGCAGCCAGAGCGGGGTAGATCAAAAGGGAAGCGTGTGCTGTCCTGGTCCTCAGCCAGGAGACCCCTCACCTCGCGGCAGGCAGCGCGAGCCCTGTGGACGTGACAAGGACGGCGAGGGGGGAGGGGGCTTGCTGTGTGAAGCGGGAGAGAGACTGAGAGCAGATAGAAACAGGCAAAAAACAATATTTTGTCCGTGGTTTTGTTTCTATTTGTAAAAACAAAGATTATCAGGAGACTGGTAAAGGTGTATTTTGGTAAAAGGTGAGTAACGTGGATAAAGAGAGTGATCCAGGAAAATGCCTCTTCACCCCCATCATCTGTCTTTGGTCCTAAGTGGCATTCAGACTGAAAATAGAGCTTAAAGGGGCGTCGTTGGTGCGAATGTGTTGCTACAGCTACAGAGGACATCAAATATTATCCAGACAGGATATTATAAAGCTAGAAATTTGTCACGGCCACAATCATTTCACCCCTCCATCTCGACAATCACAAGGTAAACACTAGAATTACCCCGTTAGCGCTACAAAGTAATCTAGCATCAATGTGTGTTTGCACGTATGTGGTTTGCCAATCGCCGAGCAGGATCCTGGAGGAGTCGGGAAGGAAGACCATACAGGAGATTAATGAGTAGATGAAAGGGATGGATGTCTTTTTGATGGAAAAAAAGACAGTTTTGACAATGTGATTCATGTAAAGTTTGAATGAAATGCAAGAAGAAAAATGACTGGAACTGTCGACAGAGGGAGAAGCTTTGCATGTGCTTGTTGAGGGATTTAGGACCAATGACTTCAGATTCATGACAGTTCAACACATTTAAAGGTCCCATGTCGTGCTCATTTTCAGGTTCATACTTGTATTTTGTGTTTCTACTAGAACATGTTTACATGCTGTAATGTTCCAAAAAACCTTTATTTTCCTCATACTGTCTGCCTGAATATACCTGTATTTACCTTCTATCTGAAACACTCCGTTTTAGCGCATTTCAACGGAATTGTGTTGCAAGGCAACAGTTTGGGTCCATGTTTACTTCCTGTCAGCTGATGTTATTTCCATACACTGTAACAGGAAATAAACTGGGACACATTTAGAATGTTTGTTTAAAACCGTGTGATGATCTCTATATATTGTATATTGTTTCGAAAACGTACAATTTCTAAATATGGGCTGTGTGTATTTCCTCGTATAGTGAGTGTTTTGATAGTTTAACAGAATTTATAAAGCACTTAAACCTGCTTTATAATATAAAAGACATGAAAATCTCACTTTTTACAATATGGGAGCTTTAATGTTTTCATCCAGGTCATTATATCCTTGAGACAGTTGGGGATGAAGGAGCAGGTTGTGTTAGTTATCAGATTAGTTAGATTGCTAATTTTGGAGGCAGGGCTAAAAAGTGAAGTATTCATCCTTAAAGGTGGCAATTTTAGAGATGTTTTAGACATGGACTACAACGACAAATGTGTTTGAATAACATGTCAACTAAAAATGATCATCTCTACAGAATAACAACGTGACAAGGTGGACTGCAATAGCGGATTTGTCTGGATATGTATTAGAGTTGGGCGTTATGACGGCGTATACCATGCGATGGTAGAAATGTGTCCACCGGTAGAGATTTGGCAATACCGTTTCCAGCGCGGTAGCAACTCTTGCGTGATTTTGTGATTCACACATGATCTGGCGAATCCAGCTGCCTTGCAAAGTATTATGATTTGGGCTAGGGATGCACCGATACCAGTATCGGGTCCGATACTGTGCTCATGTACTCGTACTCGCAAAACGGCTCCGATACAACGGCACCGATACCACTTTACGGCAGCGCGACGTTAACGTCACTATCTTTCAGGTCCTATCGCACGCGCTCACGCTCCACCTCCCTGACGGTGCGGCGAGACGGGCCGGTGATGCGCCCAACCCTGCGGGGCCGGGATCCAACCCTCACTTTCATTGCCCCACAGAGTTTTGCTTGCACCGTCTGACTCGCGCGTGCGTGCGTGCGTTAGACTCCTTGGTCCGTGTTTCAAGACGGGCTGGGTGGTTTGCAGACATCGCCGCAGACCCCTGGTGCCTTTTATGTGGGCCGAGCCCCGCCCTGTGGGCATGCGCACTAAGGACAGTGCGCCACGGTGAAACTTTGGCCACGGCCACGGGAAGCACCTTCACCCCGAGCCTTTCCAAGCCGAGCTGGAGTCTTTTTTTTTCTTTTGGAACCTTAAAGCTTCCATTGTGAAAGTCTGAGTCTTTTGTTTCGTCTCATGTGAATCAGTTGTTGTTGTTTGTATGGAAGCTCCAAATAAAAGAAGAAAATAATCAGTTGTTCCTAATTGAATTTACAGAACAATTACTATATTGTGATATACACCGTTACCATGATATAAATGACATGTACCGCGATAGAAGACTCATCAGCCATATCTCTCACCCCTTCTATGTATTTATGTGTCTGTTTTGCACAGGTGGAACATCAAGTTATTATAAAGCACGAGCATCAAGTCTCAGTTATGACTCAGTGGCACAGCTCACCTGACAACCAAAAAGGGGTATACTGTCAAGTTTTATTTTTACAACCCTGATCAGGGTGTGTTTTATGTGTGCATTGTGGTACGTGCTTGGGTGTGCGCGTCTGCCCTGAGAGGAAGTTGACACACGGCGGAGCATTCCAGGGAAAATCACAGGTCACTGGGAGAGGCTACCTGGGATGCTGACAGAGAGGGAGTGTCCTTTTTTACAACCACTCCACGGAGCCACGGAGCTCCCAACAAACAACATACCTCCTTTGAAAGTAACGATTTACCCCTGGTAGTATATAAAAGAAGTTTTTTTTTATTTTTCCGAGGGTTTTGCCAGAAGGGTCATTGACCTGGGTCGATCCATTCATAACAATGCCGTTGCTTTAGCGTGAAAGGGGTATAAGTAACGAGGAAGGAAAGTAAGGAAATGAAAAAAGCGAACGGGGATGGAAATGTGAAGAATAGAAACGGAGAATAACGATTATAGAAACTTTCTCTGCAATAGCATAGAAAGTGAAGTGCACGTCTTCCTGCTCCTTCCAGTGTGCAACAATCCTGGTATGATGCTCATTCAGTCCGTCCATTGTTTCTCTCAGCTTATTTATGCTGCGAGGGCCCTCGGCCAAAAGCAATAAATTTAAAACTGCCCCAGGGGTGGCATTACAGGACAGGTTGTTGAGAGCAGAGGAGAGAGAGAGAGAGAAAGTATGGAAACAAGAGAGACTGTAAATACAAGATAGCGAGCACGTAAAATACCGAGAGGGAGGCTGAAACAATTTGGACATTTTTGCTCACTTACCAATGTATGAATGAATAACGGGGCATTTATGCGGATTTGTTTATCAATTTTCTGTGTTCATATGAAAATAAGCTTTAGTTATCCTGTTGGTGAGTTGGAGTTTTGTAACTGTGATAAAATAGCTTTCATTAATGATTAGACACAGCTACATAGAACTAACTAGGGCTGCAACTAACCATTATTTTCTTGATTAATCGATTAATTGTTTTGTTTATAAAATGTCAGAAAATGGTGAAAAATGTGGATCAGTGTTTCCAACAGACACCCAAGATGACGTCCTCAAATGTTTTGTTTTGTCCAAAATGCAACTTGCTGTCATAGAGGAGGAAAGAAACCAGAAAATATTCACATTTAAGAAGCTGGAATCAGAGAAATTTAACTCTGTTTCTTAAAATGTTTTTTTCAAACTGATTATCAAAATAGTTGGTGATCAATTTACATTAGTTGACAACTAATCGATCAGTTGTTGTAGCTCTATAACCAACATGAACTACAAGTGTTTTTTAAAAAGGCAATTTAAAGCTGCACCAAGTGAAAACATTTTCAATTCCTTAAACTGTACAACCGACTATGTTGTCATTGTCTATATTTGTGAAAGGTATATCCAATACATTGGGAAATCAGTGTGCTACAAATGATTTCTTGCTGTAATTTTGAGTGCAGTATTCTTTAGTAAATATCCCACCATGCAGTGTGCTACAGTGTTATCGACCTTAAAGTTACACTCTCTGATTTTGTGCCCAAAAACGACTCAAATCTGAACTGTGTTGAATTTAAAAGTGACATTTTATAAGCATATGGGGGCTGTAATAAAATATGCTTATATTAAGGCTGTCAATTGATTAAAATATTTAATTGCAAATAATCACAAGATTGTCCATAGTTAATCGTGATTAATTGCAAATTGCTATTGCTCAAATCATAACATGGCAAACTGCAGCCCAACAGGCAACAACAGCTGTCAGTGTGTCAGTGTGCTGACTTGACTATGACTTGCCCCAAACGTATGTGATTATCATAAAGTGGGCATGTCTGTAAAGGGGAGACTCGTGGGTACCCATAGAACCCGTTTACATTCACATATCTTGAGGTCAGAGGTCAAGGGACCCCTTTGAAAATGGCCATGCCAGTTTTTCCTCGCCAAAAATGTTGAAACGGAGCCCACTACAACCTAAAAATCACAAGTTGCGTTACTGCGTTAAAGAAGTTAGTGGCATTAAAACGAATTCAAATGAATGCGTTATTATGGCATTAACTTTGACAGCCCTACTTTCTATATTTTTGGTAGGGGGTCGATTCAGCATAGTATCACGATATTTTGCGTGGCAATATTGTATCGATACACAAATGTCAAATATCGATCTTTTATTATATAAACTATATACCTCTTAATAATCAGCTATTCTGTCTTTCAGATGTTGTAGCGGGCTCGGTCTTAAAGGTAGATTCAAAATACTGGTATCATATGAAAGTAAGGAATCCGTTGGTACCAACCTTTTCATGTTAGCTTGTTGGGAAGAACGCTAGATAACGCTCCAAAACAAACCTGGCATGGCCATTTTCAAAGGTGTCCCTTGACCTCTGACCTTAAGATATGTGAATGAAAACTGTATCTTATTAGATAAAACAGATGTTGGCATTTGCAGTTGGAAAAAAAAGGTAATAAATCACAATATATCTTATCACAATACTCAGCAAAATATCTAAAGATCGTATCGTGACTCAAGTATCGTGATTATATTGTATTGTGGGGCCTCTGGTAATTCCCACCCTTCATTTTTAGTGATCATTTTCTTTTTATTCATGATAGTCAACAATAATTGCTGAAAAAAATGTGTATTACCATGAGAATTAAGCGACAGGAAGTGCTACATCGTTCGATATTGGCACTGACACGCTACCGCCATGATCCTGGATGTGTCTAGCTCTCTCGTGTCAGAAACCGAGTTAACATTTAGGATTTAGAATTGTTTCTCTGTCAAAATCCCTGTAGTTAAAGATTTGCTCCATGTTTCGTGATCCCTACTTTTAGGCCTTTCATGTAGTTACTTACTCTGCAGCTGATGCCTGCCAGCCGTGCCAAAGGAAGAGATTTAAAGCTGCCACAGTCAGGTATGGTGGGTGATCGGTGATAAGAGGGAAAGATGTGAGGTCCTGACATCCGTGTCTCATTTAATAAGTGATCTGAGGCCGGGGCCACAGCCGAGCACAGACAGATAGACAGGCAACATCAAAGAACTCGGGAGGTCTGGCTACAGGAGGAGATGGAGCCATTGTGGGATCAAAGTGTCAGAGAAAAAGAGGAAAATAACCTGTAGCACCCTATAGAAATATAATCATGCGACAGCCACTGCTGCAGCCGGTATCACGTGCTCACAGCTCCGTTATAACACTCCCCCCAAAAAAAGACTTCAATCATATGTGCTCGCTGTGTTACATTACATTGACAGTCACCTCATCTTCTCGGCAGGACCAAACCTGATGCTTTGTGTGCGTGTTTGAATTCAGACTATTTAACGACCCCCTCTTCTTGTGAGGACATTTTGTCTGCCCCGTACAGTGAAACAAGCTGATTTTACTACTATATTATCACCATAAATTGACACCGTGGGCAGCACTCAACCTATCATGAACACATACTAGGGGATAGAAAATGAATTTAATTATGGCAGAGGCTGGAGGTTACCTCGTTTCTTGGGATTTAGCACAGCAGTAATATGCCAAGTATATAAATCAGTTCAAAGAGGGGAGGGGGAATAAAAAAAGGGGCATGAAACCAAGTTATCCTCCTTTCTGGCCTTGGTATTTAACCATCATCGACTCTTTTACAATGCACATTTCATTATTATGCACTTTTAATAGAATAAATTTGCTTAATCTTGTTGTGCGTACATATTTATTGTCATCCAGATGTGATAATTTAACAGATCAAGTCGCTCGCGCGCTGTCATTGAATACCTCTGTGGAATTAATTAGAATTTCCCCAAAGGTATCCTGCTTTCATGCGTGTTCTCAAGTCTCCCAAGTGTTTCTCCCATGATCGAGGCAGGACAGTGTCCAGCGGTGATTAAGCCAGTATGTGTGCGGTTAATAGAGTGTAGGGAGCCAAGCAGCAGTAGGACCGGGAACAATAGCAGGAAGAGACCACAGGGAGGGGGCTGCCGGTCACCATGACCCCCTGGATATTGTTCGGCTGCCCACCGACGTTTGAAGGATGGAGGGGGAGGAGTGAAGGACGGAGCGTAATGATGGCGGTCAGAAGAGAATAGGAAAAAGGAAACAGCAAATAGGAAGAACCAAAAAGGGAGACGAGGTAAAAAGATGATAGAGACGTGCGGAGGACAAACGAGTGTGTTTGAGGTGAGCAGAAACACAAAAGGAGCAGTAAATGTGTGAAATACTATGAGTGGAATGCAGAACTCAAGACAAACTGACAGCTGACAGACAGACCGCCCAAAAAGCCCCACCGCCCCCTGCTCCCCCCAATGTCCCTTCTCAACTGGAGTCCTGCTCTGAGGCACGTACACTTCCAGACGGAGGGGCCAACCAGTCTGTGATATCACAGCTCCTGCTTTGTTCCCCTGCTGGACGGCTTTGTTCACCGACCAGAGACCGGATGTCTCCCAAATGACTAGCCGGTTTCTCCGTCTCTGCTGGGTCTAACCCCAACCCCCTGTTCCTCCTCCGGTGCCCTCTATTTTTAAAAGATATTGTGAAGTTTATCACCGACAGCGTGGAAACAAAACAGTTCTCTGTCGTGAATCATTTTGAAATAAAAATTATAAATGTATGGTATATACTGTACTTCCTGCTACAAATTGCATCACTGAAAAAATGGTTTACTATGGCCGTGTTCTAAATGGACTGTTTGTAACTTCTTACACGTATAAATCATTGCTGGTCGGTGTCCCATGAGCGCTCACGTGTGGCTACGCTGTTCAGACACAGACTCCAACACAAACTACACGGAAGTGAAGCCTGTCTGATAAACAGTGTTGGCCGCGGTCGGAGGACGCGGGGGAGACCGTAGCTTTGGTCTCCAGGACCGGAGTCTCTGCTGTACTCTGCTCCTCTGCCTGCTTGTCTTCACTCACACACCGCGCTCGTTCTCATTCTTTCGCTCCACTCTCACGTGCATGCGCGCATACTCCACACTGCAGAAGAGTTAGTTTAGCTCTGAGAATATCTAGTGAATGTTCAGTGGACGTTTGTGCAGAAATAACTGCTGCAGCTCCTCCAGACCAACAGAGGTTTCCCGTGTCTTGTGAAGTGACGGGGCTCCGCAGAGAGAAACGTTATCGTCTCGGACCAAAACTCCGGTGTCTCCCCTGTTCCCTCCGGCTGTGGTCGGGAGGCTGAGGCAGGAAAAGCCAACACTAGGATCAGCATTGATTCATGGAGAGACCTTGGTCTGGTCAGCTGACATTACTGCCAAGCAGCTGAAATATAGAGTGATATTGTGCTTTTAGCTGACGTGTGTCTCCTCACTGTTTTGAGCGATGCTCGTTCATGTCTATGTAGAGCGAGCACAAGCGCGAGCGTGAGCAACAGGACGCTGACTTCTGTTGACTTAACAGCCACAGGTGTTGCTGTTAACAAGACATTGTGATTCTTACAAACAGTCCCTTTAAAAGAATAGTTTAACATTTTGGGAAATACGCTTTTTCGCTTTCTTGCTGAGAGTTAAGATGAGATGATGGATGTCACTCTCACGTCTGTACGGTAAATATGAAGCTACTGTACAGTCAGGCTATGGCTAGCTTAGCTTAGCTTAGCACAAAGACTGGAAGCAGGGGGAAAACGCTAGCCTGATTATCTGTAGCTTAAAAATATCCACCTACCAGCAGTTTTAAAGCTCACTAATTAACCCTGTTACATCTTGTTGGTTTCATCCGTACAAAAAAACTAAATGTAAAACCTATGGACAGAGCCAGGCTAGCTGTTTCTCCCTGCTTCTAGTCTTTATGCTAAGCTGAGCTAACACGCTGGCTGAAGATCAGGGTGGTATCCATATTTCCATCCAACTCTTGGCAAGAAAGCGTATTTCCCAAAAAGTCGATCTATTCCTTTAACGCACCACATGCTGTATAACATTAATAACATTGCTTTCAGCTATAACCAAGCCGAGGCCGTCCCTCGTGGATGCTGCCTGGACTCCCGGTAACACTGAGCCAACGTGATCTTGGCAGCCAATAAATTACCTCATGGGAAAGAACATCAGGTCACAACAGTCATACCAGTTGTACAGAAACAGAAGTATCCACTCTATTCCAGATGAGAAAACCCCCCACAGGTGAGAGGCATATGTTCAAAATGGGTGTAGAAAGATGTGTGTGCATCACCTTTAACACATACTCACTCACACAGAAAGCTGTGGATGTGCAGATAAGCAGACGTTTGCTGATTTTATTCCTGGTACATACTGTATATACCCACACACATGAGCTGTGGCTGTCACAACGGCGAGGATCATGCTGACATGATCATGTTGATGATGCCAAACACCATGTGAGTGAGATCCAGTGTCCATGCTGCTGTACAGTATGTATCACGAGGGAGGGAAAGGTGAGGGGGATATAAACATCTCCCATCTCCAGGGGAGAACTGGAAAAAAAATCACTAAAATTTAAAAAACATTTTCTGGTTCCAGCTTCTCCAAGCTAACGACTTTCTACTTTTCTCTATAGCACTAAAAATAAATACTGTTTATTTAGGACTTTTGATCAGGCAAAACGATTTGATTATGTTAACTTGGCTTTTTGGAAATCCTGATGGGCATTTTTCACAATTTCATGATGTTTAAAAGACTAAACAATGAATCGGTTCATTGAGAAAAAATGGCAAATAAATCAATAATGAAAATAATCTTAAATTGCATCCTTAGTATGCAATTTAAGATTATTTTAGCAGGCGGAACATCCAAAGACTACAGTTAATACAAAACGCTGCTGCCAGACTTAATTTGTACCAAGAGAAGTGACCACATCACACCGATCCTTGCTGCCCTTCACTGGTTACCTGTGAGTTTTAGAGTTGATTTTAAGATTTTACTGCTTGTTTTTAAAGTCTTGAATGGTCTGGTCCTGCCTATATCAGATATTTGCTGACTCCCTAAGAGCCTGATCGATGCTTGAGATCCTCTGGCAGGGCCTTACTAACAGTTCCAAAATCCAAACCTGTCAACAAAGTTGACCAACCGGGCTTTTGCCGTCACAACAACAAAGTTTTGATACACAAATGTATTATTTATTCACTAATCTTTTTAATTTGATTATGTATTTTGTGAGATATTGGATCATTTAACCTCTTTAGGCATCAAACATCTCACTTTAGTTGATTATTTATTTGAGAGGGGGAGATGTCTCTTTGGTGGAACGGCTAACAACTCATTGACATCTGAAACTACAGATGTAGTTATCAATTATTTTACCCAAATGGGTAAAAGATTTCACAGTGTTTAAACTGCACCTTGTTAGAAACAGGCAAAATAAATTAGATTACAATTAGTCATGCTTTTGCTTTGGAATGACCTGCAATGGCCTATCAACATTTTTAAATAATATATATATTTTTTTATCCTTGATTGCATAATGTTTTATATCATCTTAGATTTATATGTTTTATATTTACTGTTTTTTTTATTTTATTATTTTATTTTAACCTATTACTGTATCTTTGTATTAATTGTTTGTTTTGAGTAAAGTCATTTGTAACATTGTTTTTTACAGAGTGGTACATCAATAAACATCATTGTTATTATTATTTAATAAAATTGTGCACTCTTGGTGTTTATGTTTGATGTTATTCAGAATCCATGCGCCGCCTTGGCATGAATCCACGGATAAATACTCGCTCTCTGACCTCTGAATGCCTCCGTCATTACGCCCTGACGCTGGAGCGCGAAGGCGGCGTTATTGTATGAGCGGGTTTGACATTCCAGAGAGGCCGGTAGAGGTGCAGCAGAATCTGAGGGGCAGGAGGAGGAAGCCTTTTCTCACAGAGCTGCTCACACGCCCACACACACAAACGAGATGTTTTCCACATCCCAGGGCTATTTGTAAGTCTATTCCGACTCCTGGAAAAGGGGAGGTGAGTGTTGGCGGGAAGTGTGGAACGTAGACGGGGACTTTGGATGATGAAGCCCTGCCTACAGTAACTGGAGGAGGTGGCGACTGGGGAAAAGAGACGCCGTGTTGTTTTTATCTACTAAACAGTAAACATCCACAATGCACACAAGTAAAGCTTTGACCACGAGCCGGTGGTGGAAGTAGTACTTAGATGGTTTACAAGTATCAATACAACCATGTTAAATATGCAGTTACATACATTCTATTGAAAATTTAAAGTACTTGTTCTGCAGTAAAATGTCCTGTGACTGATATATTAGGATATATTACATTATTAGATTGTTAATACTGATTCATCAATGTGTAAAAAGGATTTGACTATTTTAGTCTGGATCTAGTTTGAACTACTTTATATACAGATGGGTAGTTTAGTCTAGGGATGCTCGTTTTGAACATTTTTCTTAACCAATAACCGACCCTAGTTAACCGATTATTAACCGTTAACCAACAACATTTGTGCCTCTCATGCAGCGGTGTACCAGCTGCAGGAGCACAACAGATATTGGTTGACGGGAGTCTCCAGTTCACCGTCCAGGAGCGTTAACTTAGCAGATACGATGCTGCGTGTAGTGTCGCGGACATGCAGCCACTTTCTCAGTAAAAGTCTCCACCATGCATTTAGTTTAGTTTAGCAGGTTGTCAGCTGTGTGTCTGCCCGGCGTAACGATACTTTATCTGCCCGGCGGAACTTTAGCGAGTGTCCGACAAACAGTGTGTGTATTTGTGCTACGTTAGCAGCTCTAGCATTGCCGGAGGCTTCGTGCTCGCTGCCGCACACGTAGTCTGAGTAACTTTAGTGAGTTTCCAACAGACCGTGTGTGTGTGTGTGTTGGTGGTGAGTGTGAGGTTGTTGGTGTTGTTCTAGCTGTGAACGTAAGTGTAGCAGTGTGTGTACACTTTATTTGTCGGTGAATAAATGCTACGAAACTACAACTCCTCCGCTCCGCTCTAGCTAGCCAGAGACCGGAGTCGACTTCCTGTAACCTGCAACTCTGGCTCCGCCTCTTAAGGTGGGCTGTTAAGGTGGACCAGCTTTTCTCCTTAAAGAGACGAGCCGCTCAGCTTTTGAGTTCATTATTAACATTTCTTTTAACCGTTAAATCTGTTAAAATGCTTAATGTTAGTTGACAGTTAAACGGTTAATTATGGACATCCCTAATAGAAACAAATAAAAATGCCCTGCCACATAACACTATTGTGGTTACTGTAAGGACAACGGATATGTAACAACACTGAAAGTGGCAGCAGAAAGGAGCGATCCTCCCAGCCAGCACAAACACTTTATGACTAAAATTCTCTGGCTTCGTCTGAAATCACATTCTATGCCCTACATACCCAATATGTGTGCTATCGTTCAACATACTTTTGGGTGAATAATCAGTAGTATGTATCTTTTCGGACGCACTGAGCTGTAACATACGTCGTCAGTTGGAGACATGTAACCGTCATACTTGCCAACCTCGAGACCTCAAAATAGGGAGGATTTTCAAAAACCAAAGCAGGGGATCTGGGTCCCCAGACATTTTTTGATTTTCAGAGACTTAGTTTCCTGCATTCTGGTAGTACACTACAACAGCATTTTTTGTTAAATAGGCCTACTTATAATTCTAAGGAAAGAAAATTGAATAATTTGCACCTCTGGCGTGAACTTGTTGGCTCATCCGTTTTCATTCATTCATTCATTTTCTGCCCCCCATTTCTTTCTCTTAGTACTCTCCAGTTCCCTCTCCTCTCCCTCACTGAAGGCCCTTTCAGACACAACACGATAACGGCACCACTGCGCCCTGAAACCAGTTATTTCCAACGGCTAGTGCCACGGCGGCTTTGCTATGATGCTGTGATGTGCGGCGAGCGCAGCTCAAACCGCCCCGCGGTGTTGCCAGCAGCTCTCCTCTGCCGGGAAAAGAACATTTGGTGTAGCTCTACTGCCGTCCGGGTAGAAGCAGAAGGGCTTATAAACGCTGTACAGTTGCCAGAAACTGGGGGTGTGAAAAATTGTCATAAATCGGGAGAAATACAGGAGAATTGTGACCCCGGGAGGAAACCGCGAGAGAGGAAAACGGGAGTCTCCCGGGAAAATCGGGAGGGTTGGTAAGTATGGTAAGTATGGTAACCATGGCAACCCGTGCCAACCTCATGTGACCAAAACGACGGTGTGACAATCAAAGGGTGAACTAACTTAAAAAAATATGTCACGCCTAGCAAAGTGAAACCTTGCATTTAAATTGAAGCGTTATTGGCGTCGCAGAGGTGTCCGTCAACGTCTGTTATGAACGTTTGTTGTCGTCACTACCGCATTGCATTGTGGGATATTTATGCCGCTGTAGTGTCTAGCGTTGCGTACTGTAATATTTCACCAGAAATAGTATGCAATTCACGTACTGTTGGTTTCATGCAAAGGTTTCAGACATACTAAAAAAATCTCAAACACTTTTAGTGTACTGAATAGCATGTTAGTATTGAAATTCTGATGCAACCTCTCTCTCTCACACACACACCCAGATATATCATATACTTCATGGAATATTCTATATTAGTTTGAAGTGTGATTTGCATGTGATTTTTGTCCTGATCCGAGTCATTTCCCACGCAGATTCCCAGTCCAATGCTAATATTTTCCTATTATAACACTACGGCAAAGTGCACATATAATAAAAACGTGTCATCAGTCTGATTTTAAACAATTTAGACATCTGACATGACACAAAAAAATAACTTACTCTTGATTGCAAACGACTCCCAAGTCAATTCAAGTGGAGGTTACAATAATTGTGGTTTCAGTGTTTTATGTTACAGTCAGTGTGGTCTCTCTAAAACTACTGGCCCTGGAAGTGGAAAGTGGAAACTTAAGAGGCCTCGCAGTGATCTTGGGAAAGAAATTGTCAGTGGATGGCCTCATTAGAATGAGAAAAAAACGGCATTAGTGACTGGGCTTTGGGATCAACTTTAAAGATGCCGGGGCATGATACCCAGAAAAAAAAAGGAAGAGAGACTGTGTGAGGATGGCTGAAGTCAGAGACAGCTAAAGGAATGTGAAGCAGAGAAAACGTCCCCAGCTCTGTGTCTCCGACCTCGCTGTGTCCCAGTGCCCACACATATCCGATCCCAAGCTCAGACAAACGCAAGTGACCCCGTCTTTCTTTTTGGCCCTGACTGAATGAGCGGAAGCGACGAGCTTGGCTTGGGAGCTTTATAATGAGGAAGCCGTCTCGGTAGCGCAACTAGAGGCATCTTGGCTGAAACGCTGCGAGAGGCGCAACACAGCTCAGTCACAAAAGCCAAGAGAGGAAGGAAAGAGGAAGACACTGTAGCTCAAACACTATGAGCGATGGAAGACGTCTTGGCTCAGAGAGCAGGGAAGGAAGAGAGGAGGGTGACATCGGCGACCTGGAGTGAACTCTGCCACCCCACTGAATCACAAATCACCTTGGAAAACACAATGAGTAATACCCTGAAATGGCAGCTGCTAAATTCATTCTACATATTTTTTCCCCACTTTGTTGATGCCTGACATATCATATTCAGAAATACCTTATAATGAAATTAGGAAATTGTTGTTGTAATGATACTTAACACTGTGTCCTAACTGGCTGCGACGTGAGCGAGCTCCTCTTGTATTCTACTTCTACCTGTTTGGATTATTTTGTTCAGTACTGTGGAACACACAACGATCTAATGTTACACTATGCAGCAGGCTGAGCAGGGACAACAAATGGTGAGTGAAACATCCACATTTAGTCTTTATTAGGGATGTCACGAGAACCCATACTTCGGTACCAAGTCGATGCCAAATGTTTTAAAAAAGTGACGGTACTCTTTTTCTACAGTAGCGGAGGTACTGTACGCTGCCTGTAATGGTCGTTGGTAGGGATGTGACGGTGAGGAAAATGTTCCCACAGGTTAATAAACTTGTGACAACTCCGGTGTTACCGAGTACACCGGACATTTTACAAGACAAGATGACGGTCAACATGTGCAGAGCGCTGACTCTGGTCTTTAAGGTCGGGTGGCGGTGTGTCTGGCCTCTCCGGTAGAGCTTTTGCGGCTCCATCCACCTCGCGGAGATTACCTCATTAACATTATGGTTCCCTTATAGCATTGAGATTAAACGTGAAATATTTCCAAATAGGTGCGTTTGCTTTTCACTTCGACAATAAATCCTCTGCTTCCTGCTCCTACTCCTCTGAGCTGACGGACCAGATGCATTCATGGTCAGTATCTAGTGTCCGTCATCTGACTATCGATTGATAACATGCCGCTGATACGCTAAAATTAATTAAATGGGTCAATTCTTTCTATTCATTACTTAAAGGCTACATGCCTCTGTTTATTATGATGTTCAAATGTTTTTAATAAAAGACTACGTGTTGAATTACACAGGATTCATTGTTGTTTTGTTTTGTCTGTACCGTGGTATTGAATTAGTATCGAGAATCGTGGAAATTCACTAGTATTGGTATCGACTACTAGATTTCTGGCAAGTTAGCTCGACAGCTAATAGCGAGTTGTAAACACGCGTAAGATATTTAGTAGAACTCTGAATGACTTTAGTTCCCTCTAGTAAGCCGTGTTTCAGTGTTGGTGTCCGGGGAGTTTATTGTGAAGGAACAGAAGACGTGACGCGGTGATGCGCTGTTATTGATGATGGTGCAGACTACGGAGCCTCCGTCTTATTAATCTGTCATCTTCATAAAGTATAGGCGCAATGTAACCCTCAGCTACAAAAGCTAAAACTAAACCTGGCAGTGGGCGATATAGTCTAACTGTTTAGTTTAGTTTGTCCATTCGATTTTGGTGGCGATCCGGATTCAGGAATGTTTTTAAGGATTCTGATCAGCCTGAGCATTAAGACCACGGGGTATAACACATGCGCAGTGTAACTGATGACGCATTGATGACGCGTGACCCCGCCTCCTTCTGAGAGCAGAGAGATACGTGTGTGGTGTGTGGGAGCGTCTGTCCGTCCGCGTTGGGAAAGAAAAAGCGGTAGATGACGGGATGATAGACAACGTAGTGTAACGTTATACAGACATAACAAGGCTGCTGAATGAGAGAGGCATCAATCGATACGTTACACAGACATTTTATTGCTGGTCATTGGTGCTCTTTATATATATTTATATAATATTTATATACACAACTATTTTATCACTACCTGTGTACACAACAGTCCTGTCTCTTCCTCACTGTATATACAGATATCTTTACATGTACATACTGAACATAATCATCCAGTCCATGTGTATCCATTCAGTATTTATTTCTTTGCACTATTTGCATCGTCTACAACTTACAGAACACTTGACTTATATATAGACATTTTATTGCTGGTCATTGGTGCTCTTTATATATATTTATATAATATTTATATACACAACTATTTTATCACTACCTGTGTACACAACAGTCCTGTCTCTTCCTCATCTGTATTTGTCCAGCTTTGTTGTCCTTGTCCCAAGCTGTTATTTTTTTCTATTTCTGTGTAAGTACACTGAGAGAAATGCATAAAACCGGAGTCATATTCCTTGTATATCTGTATGTACTTGGCAACTAAAGCAGATTCTGATTCAATGTGTAAATGTTGTACATACATGTAACCACCAGGGGTCAGTGTAACATCTTGATGCACTTCTCATGTCAGTTACAGCTCACTTCAACATCTGACCAGCAGATGTCATCAAATGTTCATTTATAAATCAACCAGTCTAATTTATATCATTAATATAAATATATACAGACTGATTTTACACATATTCATTGTTCTTCAACAGAAAAAAAAGATGATTTTTCTTAATTTTCTGCAATGATGTTTCATATTCTGGTGATTTTTCTATGAACCTGACTACAGCACCACTGCTCTGTTCAAAAACACCTGTAATTTTTCCTTTACGCCAACAGAGGTCACTCTCTCACAACTAATAGATTGTGAGGTTGTACTGCGTCACATCAGTGCAGAAGAACGGTTTCACAAAACTGTGTTGCTTATGTAGTACAAAAACATGTATATTAAGACATTGTGCATTATCAGAGTGAGAAACTGATCTAGATTGAAGCATTTACTTTAACAAAAACGGTGACTTACAGAGCGCAGATGGGGCAGGAACCTCTCGATGTCATTCATGTCTATGCCGTCATCTTCCTCAAACTTGTTTTTGTTCATCCTGAAAAAGAGGAAGTAACCATCAGGGATGATAGGCAGACAAATGAGCTCAATTAGTGACAGAAGACGATCCTAATGACAAAACTGAGCTGACCAAAACGATACTGAGACAGAGCAGGGCAGCGCCAGCTCAACTAAACTACTGTTGATGAAGACCTAAGACTCAAAGCCTAAGATCTTACCCTTCTCGGTCAATGTGTGGCAGGTGCTTTGGCGTTCCTCTGAAGTGTTTCCTGTGGAAATGGCTGAAGTCCAGCTTCTCTGGCTGCACGTCCCAACCTGCACCGCTACAACCAAGAGACAAAGGGAAACATTAAAGATTAGAGACAGCCAGCATCCATGTATATGCATAAGGAAAGAGCAGAAAGGTGTACAAGAGTACAATACATCTTCTACATTTTACATACAGGGAGAAAAGAAATAAGTTAACCTCGGGTGAAAAATCTTAAAGGTCCCATATTGTGAAAAGTGAGATTTTCATGTCTTTTATATTATTAAGCAGGTTTAAGTGCTATATAAATACTGTTAAACTATCAAAACGCTCAATATAGGGAGATATACACACAGCCCGTATTCAGAAATTGTACGTTTGAAACAAGCCGTGATGTCACAAATATACAATATTTAGATCTTTACACGGTTTTAAACGTAAATATTCTAAATGTGTCCCAGTTTATTTCCTGTTGCAGTGTATGTAAATAACATCAGCTGACAGGAAGTAAACATGAACCCAAACTGTTGCCTAGCAACGCAATTCCACTGCAATTCCACTGCAATTCCATTTAAATGCATTAAAACAGAGCATTTCAGACAGAGGGTAAATACAGGCATATTCAGGCAGACAGGATGAGGAAAATAAAGGGTTTTTTGGACATTACAGCATGTAAACATGTTCTAGTAGAAACACAAAATACAAGTATGAACCTGACAATGAGGACGATACAGGACCTTTAAGGCTTTCAAGTCGGAATTATTTTTCTATAATATCGGATAGTCACGACTAAAGAAGCAACAATCCCATTTAAAGTGGGAAAAAAGACACCATAGTCCATTTAGCTACTCCAAATCAGAGTAAAATGGTTATTTTTGGTTTGTTTACTATTTAGTCTGGTTCATTTCCACACTGCACAAATTAAAACGCACCAAATAAAACTAAATTATTCGCCGTGTACATCGCCTTGAGAGCTGTCACTTCTATGCAGGGAATCGCAGACTGAAGTTTTTTCACTTGACACTGACGCTGATCTACTGCACACACAAACTCCTTCTCCTTTTGTGGACTTTATTTATTGTATTCTGTTATGTTCTCTTCATCCTCCCGATGTCAAGTCCTCTCATTCATGTTAATCTGTCGTTTAACCCCCAGTCCATCTCAACAAATACCGGCGCAATCAGCCCGTAATCCCCCAGAGTTTTGGTACACTTCCTGCAATTGGGTCAGATTATGTTCTCGCTGCAATCGAACCGGTTGTTTTGGTTCACTCTGTAGTACGATTACTGCGTTCACAACTAACCACACCAGAGTTCGATTAAAATGGACTAAATGTTATGTAAATGTTGAAATCGCCCCTGAGTCGTTATTTATTAAGAGTTTAACAGTCAAAAACTCAGCTAATCTGCTTGATCAGGACTGTGTAGGTGGAGTTTGATCAGTGGCCTGGCTACATGATCAAAAAGCTCCACATTTGCCATCACATTTTGGTTTCAAATATTAATAAATCGTGATTGGCACATGGAAGTACGTGACTGGTTTGACTGGTTGGAGGCGCACACATGCAAATACAGAAATCTCTCGTGCAATAACCAAAACTGTTTCAGTTAAAAAAAAATGATATGTTCATGTTGGACCCCATCACTCAATGTTAGAAGCTGATTGAGGAAATCGGTTTTCATGATCGTTAACTCAACAATGACTCTGGTCCTTGTCTTGCTGATGTCTAAAATAGAACATTTATGATAGTTATATTACATCTTGACATATATCTTTTCAGGTAATGAAATGTGTGAGCGGCGCAAGACAGCTTATCTAACATGGAATTAGTTCATTGGGTTTCAATTACATCAAACACATAGCAGGTCAAGTCTGGCTCTTTCCGTTAATGGTTGGTCAGAACCAGGTTGTTTGGACCTGCCTTCTCTCCAGCTTGATATATATAATATACAGTATTCGTATAAAATGCGATGTTGGATCTAATCTGCTTTAGTTCAGACACTCAGTTCAGATTAATGTGTTTGAAGATGGTTTTAAATGCCAGAAATAGACTTGCAGGAGCAGAAGTTGAGTCATAGTACAAGAGACTGTGAGGTGGCTACACTTTAATAAAAGGCTCCATCAATCACTGACCACAAGATGCTACAATAGACTTGTGTCACCACTAGGTGAGGCTGGCTGACAACACACTCACTTTACTTACTACATTAAAAACTGCATAGAACATTTTCTACAAAAATGAAAAAATATGAGAGGCACAAGAGTTTCGGTAAACAGAACTGGAGAATTTGAATCCAGCAAATTTCAAAGCTTGAAAATATACATCTGTGCTACTGTTCATTCTGGTATTTTAACAATAGGCATTGTTATTGTAATTATATGTATTAATTGTTCCTAAAAAAGGACAACATTACATCCATTTGGCTGACATCTTTTTCTAAAGAGAGTCAATATTTCACCCATTCTGTGCACACATTGGGAGCAATTAGCGGTCAAACCACCAACCCCACAATGACTGGCCGACCTACCAACCGAGCTAAAACTGAATCTACAAACCACATTTTCTATTTTGAGACTCTAGGCCACAGCAAAACTTTCAATGGTAAAGCCGCTGCTTTCACACATCTTTAAAAGGCTGAAATGACTCCTAATTAAAGTGTCAGTTTTGGATCAATATTCAATCTGTACTACACTTCATCTCTTGTCTGCGTGGAGGGAGAGCTGCTTACATCATCCAGTGCTCCTTCACTGTGTGCTCAGACGTGCCAACGTGGCCGGATCTTAGGTAGCTGAAGCTGCCGTGCAGCCGTTACCACGGCAACCAGCCCTCCCTCCAGTTAACTGATTTATGTCATTTCTCATTTCCTTCTCCCCCCCCCTCCTCTACAGCAAGTTTCAGGTCCAGCTCTTGTTTTAGTCACACAGACGCTGAAAAGGATTTTCACACATTGATTACAAGCTTTGATGCTGAATGTTTTTACAGAGGAAGCAGCTGAGCCTCCGGTGGTTCTATGTGATATAAATGTGGCTGTTGGCAAAAACACTGAAACTAAATACTTTTCTTCATCAGCACAGACTCCACAGTTCAGCAGCGTAACAGCTTAGTTAGTTCGGGATGAAGTGACAGAGCTGACCGAGCTTTTTCAATATGATGTCCCCTTATTGCATTTCATTTGAAAAGGTATTATTCTAAACTAGGGCTGTCAAAGTTAACGAAGTAATAACGGGTTAACGCATTTTTGATTTAACGCCACTAATTTGTTTAAAGCATTAACGCAACTTGCGTTGTAGCAAGTTAGAGTGAAGACACTGGAATCATATGAAACAAGAAAACCTAAGGAATCCAGTTGTACCAACCATGTCATACTAACTTGTCGCAAAGGAGGCAAAATAACGCTTCAAACTTTCGCTAAAGTTTGTCATGGCCATTTTCCATTGACCTCTGACCTCCAGATCAGTGAATGTAAATGGGTTCTATGGGTACCCACGAGTCTCCCCTTTACAGACATGCCCATTTTATGATAATCACATGCAGTTTGGGGCAAGTCATAGTCAAGTCAGCACACTGACAGCTGTTGTTACCTGATGGGCTGCAGTTTGCCATGTTATGATTTGAGCATATTGTTTTATGCTAAATGCAGTACCTGTGAGGGTTTCTGGATAATATCTGTTATTGTTTTGCGTTGTTAATTGCTTTCCAATAATAAATATATACATATATTTGCATAAAGCAGCATATTTTGCCCACTCCCATGTTGATAAGAGGATTAGATACTTGACAAATCTCCCTTTAAAAGGTACATTTTGAACAGATAAAAAATGTGTGATTAATCCGCGGTTAATCACGATTAACTATGGATAATCATGCGATTAAATATTTTAATGGATTGACAGCCCTATTTTATACACACAATAAATGCCAACAGTGATCCGGGTCTTGAAGACAAAAACTGGGAAATACTGTCTGAGGCTAACAAGCAAAAAACGACTGTAACCGAGATTTAGCAAACAGCAGACCTCAAATTAACAAATAGAGCTGTAGATAAGACGAGCAAAGTCAGGTTTGAGAGGAAGTCAAAGACCGTGAGAAGACGGTTACAAAGTGTGAGAGCAGAAGAGGCAAAAGCTAACCGCGTGTGTCTAAATCAGTCATATGACCCTCCAGAAACTATGGCTGGAATTCAGACCCAGTAGACTGTACAACATATTAGGTTTGCGAGGCACCTACCCACGTGAGTCCATTGTGTTGGCAGCCCATATGTCTGTCCCCAGGATGTCAAAGGAGCCGCCGTCTCTGTTCCCGTTCTAGACGGAAAAAATACACAAGGAAAATATTTTCAGTGTGACTACAAGACACTTCTTACCAAACCATCACATACTAAAAGATGCACCACTGGAACTACTCTTTTTTGAGTGTCCACATAGCATTTTTTTTCTGAACACCAGCGTCAATTGTTCCCAATAAGGAGCGAGTGTTTGCAGCCGCCTAAAGAAATAGCACTGCACCAAGTGTCTTTTTTCTGAGCGCACCGCATTTCGTGCGGCCGCTCCGAACGCTTCTAGTCGAAAATCTCTGAACTTTTCAGAAAAGCTCCGGTGACATCACTGTAGAAAATGGAGGAGAAGCTTGTTTTGTTCTTGTCTGTCTATTCTGAGCTTTATGTGTCAGACAGACACTGTCAGCTGGGCGGACACTGAATGTTGCTGGTGATTGTTGTGCTTTTATTGCCATGCGCGTTGTCAGAAGCTCATCCATACAGAGTATGAGGGCGATCACACTTCGGTTGGTGCTCATGGTGAAAAAAAACAATGTCACACAAATAGATAGTAGCCCAAATAGATAATAAAAAGCAAGGAGGCGGTGCTGGTCTATCACACAACAGAGGTTAGATTGGTGATATGTTGTTTTGTCAAGATTCATGTCAAGATATTGTTGTCATAGAAACATTTTATAAAAAAAAAAAAAAAAAAAA
>CAKAOI010051246.1:26320-113154 GCA_916701655.1 Sebastiscus albofasciatus
AAAAAAAAAGCGCTGGAAGCATTTTTTGTTTTATTTATAAAAAGCTTGGTTGAAGCATTCCCTAGTGCCCTGCCAGAGCTTTCCTGTTTAAAAAAAAAAGGCTATATGGACACAAGATCTGCCACAATTAATTGATTAGTTGTCAACAATTTTGATAATCGGTTTGAGTAATTTAAGAAAAAAAAAAGTCAAACTTCTCTGATTCCAGCTTCTTTAATGTGAATATTTTCTGGTTTCTTTCCTCCTCCATGACAGTTAACTGAATATCTTTGACTTGTGGACAAGACAAGACATTTGAGGACGTCATCTTGGGCTTTGAGAAACACTGATTAACGTTTTTCGCCATTTTCTGACATTTTATAGACCAAACACCTAATCGATCAATCAAGAAAATAACTGATGGATTAATCAACAATCAAAATAATCATTAGTTGCAGCCCTAATGGACACATGCCCTTAAAGAGCAGGTTGGTATTAATAATAAATATGAATTCAAAAGGTTCTAAAGTCAATGTAAGTATAATTTTTTGTGTTTTAGTACTGCACTTCCAGAAAGTTGGGAGATTTAAAAGATAATAGGAGCAGCAGAGGCCGAGATATCCTGACATTCAGTCCCTTGTATTAGGCTCCAAAAGCGCTGGATCCTACACGCACAATGCACCTCATTAGCGTCTGTCTTTAGACCGTCTTTGCCTGGTAAATTCCCACGTCTGTCAAACTCCACATGCCCCAGTTTGTAACACTGTTTTTTTTTGTCAGAAATGTAATGTTAAACTGGTTTCACAGGCTGCGTAGTGCTCCTTAGTAAACTCATCTTCATGTGCTAAATCAGTGGAGTTCCCCTTAAACATTTAACGATGACGCAGATTTGATTTGTGGTGATATGTTCAGACTTAGAGACTCCCGAGGGAACAATACAATGACCATTGACAACAGTAACTAATGTATTGGTCCCTCAAAGTCTCCCGAGATGTTCCCTTTCATTTCTTCCAGAGGTGATCATTTAGGAAGGAATGTGGCAGCAGCAGGAGACATGTGTATATCTGTACCTTGGCAGGGCCTGTGAACTGGTTGTTTCTGCCTCTGCTGCCGGAGCGCGAGCCAGACCCTGGTCTAGACCCTGAACTGGGCCTGGAGCCTGTACTGCCGTTGCTGCTGTGTTCCCACTCGTCCTGCAGAGGTGAGAGAGGGGAGGAAAAAAGGACTAAGTGTTATGTTTTATTCAAAACACAGAACACTGAGGAAACCACAGCTACAACAAAATAAGTCTGCAACAGTTTTATCTTTGAGAAAAACTGGATTAAAGCCCATGGCAGCTGGGTCCGTAATGTGTTAGCTGATTTTAATAATGTTATATTTATCAACCCAAATGTTGGTAACGGACACCGGCCTCTCTGTTGGTGCGTTTAATGTCTTGCGTGTCATTTTTGGCTGGACCGCAGAGGGCCAGCCCTACAAACGCTAAAGTCTGTCACTGAGTGAGTGACTGAGTGATGAAGTTACAGGATTGGTCAGTCGACTGTTGGAGTTTCCTCATTGGTCTTTCAAAATGAAAAGACGGAGAACAGTTCTGTGTTTAGGTTTTCTGGGGAGCGTGTCAGCGGTTCAATGTATCATTACATAGTGTTGTTGTTGTGCATGTGCTATTGTTTATGTTCATTTAAGTTACGTCATGTTGTGCTTCCTATTGTGTTACTGTACATTCACATCAAGCACAAAGCAAATTTTCACCTTTCTTTCCTCCAGAAATAACCACTGTTGCTGCTTTGTACATGTTGGTGAAGTCACAGATATGTCAGGAAAACAAACGCCGTCGTGTCTGGGTTCATAACGTCACCCGGTGGCGAGCTGTATTCACACACAGCGCCATTGAACTGACTATCTAGCAAGCCACACATTGCTACTGTGGTATGAACCCAAAATAAACAGACTGTGCTGTGATTTAATTGCAATAAACAAATCAAAATGATGCAGAAATAACAACATTATGATGTCGATTTGTAAAAAGACAGAATTCACACTTTATCAGGTCTGTCTGCAACACAACAAGCAAACAACTTTTAAAATGCTTGTTTTCTGAATGGAGTTCGGATTGATCAGTGCCAGGCTATGCTAACATTGTAGCTGCTCCATTAACACTCCATCTAGGAATAAATACTGCAGCAACAACGTCAGTGATGACAGCGGGAATATCTCAATGCTGATAAACTTCCACAAAGTATGTATATATATATATGTATGTATACAAATTCACATACTGACCATCTACGGTCCAGCCATGTACTCAGTTTTGACCGAGTCTTGTTAACCATCACTTCATTGGTTTCAGGACACCTTGCCAAAGGACTGTAGTTTAAAGTTAGCCAGCTGGCTGACATTGTCACATTTACAGAAAAGTTGATTAATGTGCGATGCCCTTATAAATAAAAGAAATGAAATGAGCTGGTTCTAGGTTAACAGTTTAATGGTTGGTGTGCCTTTTTGTCACTGGAGGCCAGTGTGCCTTTTCTCCTGCTTTTACACTGGTTTTGTGTGCATATTAGGAGTGTAGCAACAACCTGTATTGTATTCTATTGCTTAACAAAACTATTCAGAGCACAGAGAACAGTGCAGCGCTGTGGCTGTTGAGCTGAGAGGTTTGTTTCTGTTATTGCGGAATTGTTTCTGATTGTTGTTGGTTGTTTTTGAGTTTCTTTATATTCTGACATACCACATCAAAACTCTTAGTTTCACTGCCAAGTCTTGGACATTATACTTTTCAGAAGCTGAACGTAAAAATGTGTTGACAGTAGCTTGATGTATTGATATAAATACTGACATTTCATTTCTCTTTACCTCCCTCATATTTTGGATCGCTCTGCTCTCTTTGAACCTCTCACCCATGCTGCTTCACCACTCACTTCCTGGTGAATCATACCAACCAATCTCTGGGGAGCAATAATACTCTACATCGCTGCAGAGTGTACTGCAGAGCAGCTCACACACACACAGACACACATAGTGATATTTAGCAGACTAACTGATAATTCATTTAGAATTATTTAATTACTGGCTCTAGCCTCACAGTATCCCGCGTTAGTCATTAAGAGCGTACTTTGTCTCCAGAAACCACAAATAAGCAGCCGAGCGGTGGATCGCTCACAGCTGGTGTTACCGTCTCTTCTAATCATACACTTTAGCAGCTGACTAAGAGGGAAAGACTAACTCGAACGTACAGAACCGAGAGCAGAGCAAACCTACAAAACCAAAGTGATGCTCCAGTGACCAGAGGGTCTAGATGGGCACAGAAGAGGACAGCAACAACATGGAAGTAGCAGTAGAATCAGAGCTGTAGTGGAGGGATTAACACATGTAAATGCTGTTTACTCACCTCTAATGCATATTTTGCACCCGTTTATGAGGTAAATGGATGCAAAATATGTTTTTTTTTTTTTACAAATATGAATTTTAATTCCTGTTTAAGTTTTGACCTATTTGTTGCTGCATTAAACATGATTGTTATGGTTTTAACAAATACCTGTTCATTTTGAAGATTGTTTTTACCAAGTTGCTGGTGTAACCAGTGTGGCTAGCTAGTCGCCCAAAGTCTCATTTGATCGCATGAATTTTTGCTAACTAATCCCTGTGTGCAGGATGAGTCATCAAACATTTGAAACTGTTTACATCGAGAGAAAAGACAGGGATTTGATGTAAATACACTCTGATTTGTTGACATATATTTGACATATAACCAAAGATAAACAAATAATGAACACAGGGACACAGGATTAATTCATTGGAACTTTAAGTTTTTCTTTGTTTTTTGTCATTTGTGTTATTTTAACAGGTCCAGTTTATCTGGGTTGTTGCTGATTTAACGTAGCTTGATAGTACAAATTCCATTTGTAATCGATAATCCCACATTACGACATTATGTTGTTAATTGGCAATAGCATTAATTACACTATGAAAGGTTAAGTCCTGTTTTGTGCGCTGTTTGTAAAATAGAGCCTTCATAAGTAAAGGAAGGGATGAGGAGACAGAGGCGAGGACAAAGTTCCCAGGCCAGTGTGGAGATATAATCTCTCCACCTAGTCCTGGGTCTTCCCCGTGTCCTCCTCCCAGCTGGTCGTGCCTGGAACACCTCCCTAGGGATGCGCCCAGGGGGGGCATTCTTACCAGATACCACCTCAGCTGGCTCCTTTCAATGCAAAGGAGTAGCGGCTCTACTCCGAGTCCCTCACGGATGACTGAGCTTCTCACTCTATCTCTAAGGGAGACGCCAGCCACCCTCCTAAGAAAACCCATTTCGGCCGCTTGTACCCACAATCTAGTTCTTTCAGTCATGACCCGATGATTCTGAAAACCTTTGAGGCGAGAAATAGGCATTAAAGTAACGTAATATTGATTCATATTTGATCAGCGCTGCCTAGTTTGACCGTTTGGTCGGAGTTCGCGAGTGATTGACAGTCGGCTCTCATAGACAGCAGACCTCAGATCAGCTCTTACTGCTTGTTTTCATCCGGTCTGTGAAATCTTGCAGCTGCTGTTAGGAGCACCGGAGGACACAGAGGCACATGATTATTTCCAGGTTACATGTACTACTGTCATGATATAGTGACCGTTTTATAAAAATAACTTTTTGGAATCATATTTGCTCCAATCTGGCCTACTGATGCTTTAAACCATTCAACCAGTCAACATTTTTAATCTAGAAAAAAAAATAACAAAATGATGAATGTGATGCAGCTTTAAATTTAAACGCATTAAATCCCCATTAGTCACTCGTTATTGTCCAAAACACTCATCAATTACAATAAAGAACATATAGACTGTATTTGATTGGAGATTACTTTTGAGATGGACACTGATGGGTCCATCTTTCTATTCATTACGGTGATGGATGGCAGCGTACAGGTGAGCCAACCTTTTTATGCCACTATAGCTGGACTGTGAATGATCATTCAGTGCATTAATTAAGGTCATTTCCGAAGCTGTGAAATAAGCAGAATAAGAACACACACACTTACCGGCTTGGTTGAGCCTCTCCCCCGTGAAGATGTCCAGCTGCCATCTTTCTTGTTGTTACAGTCATCCGTCCACTGGTGGAGAGAAAAGGGGGCATTTGTCTACGTTTACATATACATTAGAATAATAGGGGCAGCTGCTGATGCAGGCTGGACCCCGCCTGTATGTCTTGAAAGATACAAACCAGACACACCACTATAAATAACCACTGCTGCTAACAGCAACTAATGAGAGAATATCATCCATTTGTGTAATAAGGCTCTGACCTGTGGCACCTTGCCGCCGTTGTCCAAGTCCAAGTCTCCATCAGCCTTGTCTCCCAGAAGCCCCTGCACCTGGTACTCCAGCACGTAGCTGTCAATGAAGCGCTCCAGCTCTTCTATCTCCTGCGAGCGCGTGCTCCCGGCCTCAGACGATGCAGACGCCACTGAAGAGTTCTCCATGACAACCAGCGCTGTGACAGGTGGATGGGGAGGAGGGGGAGGGAGGGAGGGAGGAAAATGACCTGTGGAGGGAGGAAGGAAAAGATACAGAGAGCGGAGTGAGCTGAAAATTCAAAATGACTAAGAGCTTCCATGTTAAGAGCGTTCATCTCCTGTGATTGGAAGGCCGGCCTGTGTTTACAATAAGACCTCTAACATCAGAACATCTGCTGAGTACAGCGCCAGTACAGCTGAAACAATTAAGTGATTCATCAATTTCTTGATTGACAAAAAATTATTTGCAACCGGGGCTGCAAGATATGAGGAACATATGCGAATAATGTTGAATATCGCAATAACAACACTACTTGCGATAAATAAACAGATATTAAAGTGTACTTAGTTCTGTCTTTCGGCTGCTTTCAGTATTACGCTAAAATACAACAAATTACTTGTTGAATATATGAATATATATATATATATATATATATATATATTAAAAAAATAAGAAAAGCAGCGACAAAAAAAGAATGATAGTTAACAGGGACGCACCGATACCGGATCGGATATCAGGCCGATACTGACTCAAATAGTTGGATCGGGTATTGGTGACAATGTGGCTGATCTATGCAATTCAGTTCTATGTTTATAAACATTATACATAATATGCTGGAATTTTAATTCCCGTTAAGTTTTGACCAATTTGTTTCTGCATTAAAAAGGATTGTTAAGGTTTTAACAAGTTTCTGTTCATTTAGAAAAAAAATGTACCAAGTTACTTGTGTGCTATTTTCTTTAATAATAAATAAAAATTCTGTAAATGTACATACTGTATATGTATTTATTTGTCACATTTTGTTTTACAAAGTTAAGAAAGCAGCTGTCAACAAACATTCACATATGCACTGCTCGCTTCCCAAGTGTCTAACAGCAAGACTGCCCAGCAGGTTGTGCTTTCACTCAGATCACATCAAATCCATCCTCCGATTCACCTCTGCTAATTTCTCTGTCCGAACTCCCTCTGGTGTCACCATTCATACACCTCTCCATGTCCACTTCCCTCTTTGTTTTTCCACCTCTTCCCCTGCCGTCTCTCTGTTGTGTTTTGTGTGATCACCTGACCCAGTGGCCAACGGGGAAGCAGCTTCCCGCCTGGCTGTCTATTGCTACTAAGCTCCTTTACATCATGGCTTGATCACCAGCCATGCAAAGAGGATTTATGGCCCTGGAGCACGCAGAATGGTATCTGCTGAGCCCTGGGGACTCGCTGGGGGAGCCCTGTGTGCATGTTGTAGCCAACAAGTCAGCCACACAAAGTTTAAACTCCTTGTTTTGGTTTTGAGCTACAGGGCTACCTAATGCCGTGGTAATGAGGAGTGCTATATCCTAAAGACTTCCTACATCACGTCTGAGCTCACTGACTGCTGCACTGTGTAGTATCTTATCAAACAACAACACAACTAAGTAAAAAAATGAAGACCACACCAACTATTTCAACACAACAACAAGAAAAAATAACTTGATATTGCTTTTTGAGTACCATAAACACTATAAACCATGTTTACAACTACTGAGTTGTTATTGCAAAGAGGGAAATGCTCCATTGGATCAGACCTCAGGGTCAACTACAGGACAGCACCCCTGTTGAGCAAGAGATTCAGGTTCTAGTCCCTTGCTCAAGGACAGGGAGTCTCCCTACTACTTTATGTACATTTAGGACTAATGCTTTAATCTCTGCATACTGTGCAGCAGGGTCAACATGTCTCTAATCTGACCAACTTTAGTGGTAGTAGTATAATCCATACATGTCAACAGTATAATCCATCCGTATATTGATACCGGGGATTTGATTAGCCTGGTGATTTGCAGCCAGCGGGCTACAGGAGCATCAGCGCCTGGAGTCGGACCAGCTGCCTTGAAGACATTTTTTTACCCTCAGGAAATTACAACGACAAACAGCATAATGTGATATAACCCTCAAGGGCTACTGTATGCATTTGTACATACTGTACATGTATGGGCACACACACACATGGGTTCATGTACTTGGATTTGCACTACTTACATCTTCCTACTGTTTTTATAAAGACAGAGCTAGGGGTGGGAATCACCAGAGGCCCCATGATACAATATCGCGATACTTGAGTCACAATATGAATTAGTTACAATATACTATTTGACGTTTCGACGAGGGAGTACCATGACAGAGTCAAAAAAGACAAATGTTGGTGAGAAATAGTGGCAGCATTTCATCAACCAGGTGAGTACATATGCTGTGATATGCTAGCTATGCCCGCATATCCCCGGTCGTAATTGCGGGAATATGCTAAATAATCATTACCTACATGATTGACAGTTGCTTCAACCGCCTCCCTGATGACGTCTGAACTCATGATCGTGGAATACGACGTGCCATGATTGGTCGTGGTCATACGTGTAGTCTTGCCAGTCACCCGACCAAGACACTGCAGGAGTTTATGGTGCTGTGATCGTTAGATCTGACATGGTGACCATCGTCAAAGACAAAAATATTATGTAGTCTGATCCCGGCATAAGATGTTAATAGTTTGTACAATAAAAGAATCAATACTTTACGTCCATATATATTGATATTTTATTGCCACGCAAAATATTGCGATACTATGATATATAGATTTTTTTCAGCCACCCCTAGTACATGCATTTACATTACTTACTTACTCCTTCTGTTTTCATAAAGACTGTCAGATACTTGTACCCAAATCTAAATTGCATTTCCATTTTCATGATGATTTGAGAGCATAAGAAAAACTTCAAACTGAACTACTGGCCCAGTTTTTGTGTCCTATTCCTGCTACATCATGTGCTGCCCTAAAACCAGACCATCTATGTCGCAACAGCAACATCTCAAAAAAGACAGCTCTCACCCAGTCATTCAGGTCATGCCACTCTCCAGGTCATCTAGCCTACCTGATTATCAGACTGAACCTGCATTTCACTTCATTCATTCATTCATTTATTTGACTCGCTGCAGTAGCTGCAGTTATTGGTGAAGTTAGGCCTATATTGTGTTTTTTAATATTTTGACCACCCCAGTTTAGATATGTGAGGTTGTAGGAGCATTGATAAGAGACAAGGTTTAATGCATACTGGTCGACTCGTGGTTGCAGCTCAGTCAGATGTCCTACTCTTGTCCTTGACATGTAGTATAGAATTACTGCCTGAGGGGAAGCTGCTGCCAACAAGCTATTGACCCGTCCGTTAATCCAACTCTCATCTCCGTCTTTCTGCCATGATTTCTTTTTATTTTATCATATGATATTTTTATAGTAGTCCATGTGCTTACTGCGCAGAAGGACCAACAAACCATGAGGCCTGTACACGCATTATAGTCACGCTGAATAACATCATCGTCTATATCCAAAGTAAACACTGGTTCTGTTGTCTTTATCATAGACCTGACTCAAAGTCCTTTCTATCCTGCTGTGTTTCATAACACACCACTCCAAATCTGCTTTTAAATAAGTGGTGGTTATATTTGCTTTGCTTCCACGGTGGGTTTATCTTTCAGCTTAGTAACATCAATGTTCTTCAGGTGGAGGAGAACAAGTTTGTCTTCCTTATGTTGTTTTAATAGCAGGCTGGTGCTCTGATCTTTGACTAAACAGAGAAACTGACTCTGCAAGGTCAGGTGCACAAATAGCATCGCATAGACTCTAACATTTATCAAACACAAGACAGTAAGACAAAGCAATGATATGGGCTCTCGCATTACAAGACACTGATGCAAATGATGAGGGAACGCACAATAAAAAACTGTTTGCATTTTAAGTCTTTGACTCTTTCCCTCTGTACTCAAACAAAAAGAGAATGAGTTAGGGCTGCAACTAACAATTTACAATTTTACACATCAAAGTCTGTTTATAGGTCTTTGGGGGGCACTACAGCATGTATGAGGCCTGTTCGGTTGAGGAAGAAATTTGAAAATGAAAAAGATCTGGAGGTGTGGAGTTAGAAAGAAGTGAGGTTACCAGACCTCAGTAGCCCACCGCTCATCTCTGCTTGATGCTTGCAGCTCGAGGCCTAATAGCTACTAGCAAAACACACCCGAATCTCAGACCAAACAGTCAGCAGTCGAGCTAGTTTAGACGCCAGGTTTTTGACGAGGAAGAAGAGTGTGTGGAATAAAAAGAAAAGATGATATTGCTGGTTCTGTTGCATTAATTCTGATTTTAACAGCGTCCAACAAATGTTATAGAAGTGCAATGCCAAACCGGTCGTGTACTCTTTTAATCAATGAATTGTTTGCCCTTTAAATGTCAGAGAATAGAAAAAAAAGCCCATCACAATTTCCCACAGCCCAATTCCTTGTTTTCAAAAATATTGTGTTTAAAGGGCTGGTCCATTATTATTATTTTTTTAGGTTTTAATATCATTCTGTTGCTTCAGTATGTATATTTTAGCATCAAAATGCTATTTTCCCAAGCCCTTCTAAAAGTGTTTTCCCATGTGACGTAGGTTTCTGAATGATGACTCTGCTACATGTACAGTATATGTACACATCCTTATAGTCAGTGTATTAACGTTACATACAGTAACTTAAATGGCGGTCAGCCCACTCCCAGTTCGGAGAAGCAGACAGGAGTACCGACACGGAAGCTAAGCAATGTACTGCTGTGTGAACGCCACGTTAGTTCGGATCCGAAAGTCACACAATAATACAAACAAACTAACCGATCGATGCAGCGGTAGACCCACAAGTCCCATGTTCTGCGAGTTAAAATTTATGTTTTTGTGAATGGAGTCTGGTCTAGTGGCTTTGAAGACTGCTATATAACAGTTTCAGGCCCCAGTCACATACAGTAAGGGCTGTCTGATGGCGAGGTGAAGCAGTGGAAATATTATAAATATAGCGTACACTTAAACTGATATCGATTCTTTTAAGTGGTTAAAATACGTTTTTCTGTTGCTCCCGTCCAGAGACGCTTTACCTCGCTTTCAGACGGCTCTTTCTGACGGGGAACTGAAGCCGTTATATCGCTCTTTTCAAAGTCAGCAGACTACATTCACAAAAGCAGTAATTTTACCTCGCAGAATGCGGGAGTATACATACAACCCCACTTCAAGAAATCCAAACTAACCCTTTCAGTTATTTCCAAACTTAGCACAGCTAACTTTGACTCAGCTAATGCTAGCATTCACATTATTCATAACCTTATTGATCAGCTTCAATTAGCATACTTTGGTAACCTACGTCGCTGCTTTTTGTAACGGTGGGCGTTTTCATTTGAAATAAAACGCAACAGAATGCAGGTGGACCCCGCTTTAGTATTATAGAAGACAAAGACAACCATCAAATATTCACAACTAAGAAGCTGGAACCATTTTTGGCATTTTAGCTTAAAAAAAATACTTCTATGATTAATCAATTATTGAACTAGTTAGTGATTCAATTTCTTTGGATCAACTATTCATTTAATTGGCAAATTATTGCAGCTCCAGAATGAATGAGAAAAACCAAAAACCTAAAACAAGTTGTGGAGTGCAGACCAAGAAAGAGAGTTGGTCTGACAGACAAAGATTGTGTCTGATGAGGCATTTTGTTGCGGCCGTCCTCGCAAAAAATGTTCACGTGGGTTGCCTGTGGCTTGTAGCGTTGGCCTGTCTGTAGTAACATGGGCCATTATGGTGTGAGACCCCCTCCTCTTTCTATCTGTGTCCGTCTGGCCCACTCTCCTCCCCTTCTCAAACTACATCTTTCAGTCCCACATACCCCGACTCCCCCCCTGCTCCTTCCTGTCTCCACCCTTTCGCTCCCCTTCCCTCAATTCTACCAGCTGTTCCAACAAAGAACTCACTGCCTGCCAACCGGTAAGCTTTATTGTAGCTGAAGAACTGGCATATCAGTATCCAACAATTATGGACAACAACAGTTTACTTCTATTCTTTCTAGAATATCTTGTTCAGCCAACAACATTGTGTATTCTTCTCCATACTCATTAAATGGAGTAGTGCGTTTGTGTGTTCAAGGAAGATGAACGCAACATAATTCAACAGCACTATAACTGTAGCACCACAATGACAATAAATTTGAGTCAACATCTCTCTATAACAGTTTCAACAAAGACTGCACGTCATAAACTTCATGAAAGTAAGATTCATTGCAGGGCTGTTGCATTAGACTACGTTTAAAGGTCCCATATTTTAAAAAGTAAGATTTTCATGTCTTTCATATTATAAAGCAGGTTAAAGTGATATATCAAGACTGTGAAAGTTTCTGTCCATTTGTGATGTCACAAATCTACAATATTTAGACCATTTCAGAGTTTTAAACGTAAACATACTAAATGTGTCCCAGTTTATTTCCTGTTGCAGTGTATGTGAAAGACATCAGCTGACAGGATGTAAACATGGACCGAAGCTGTTTCTTAGCAACGCAATTCCGTTGCCATTCCGCTGAAATGCGCTTAAACGGAGTGTTTCAGACAGAGCATAAATATAGGTATATTCAGACGGACAGTATGAGAAAAATGATGTGTTTTTGGACATTAAAGCATGTAAATATGTTCTAGTAGAAACCCAAAATACAAACATGAACTTGAAAATGTGCATGATATGGAACCTTTAAGATATGTGTGCCTAAGAAACTGTCAGCTGAGTGTATTTGAGCCGCTCAACTATTCAGAGACTTGAGCAGTGATTCACAGGTCTGAAAAACAGGCTAAGGAAATACAAAGAAGGTTATTGAGTCAAATGAATGGTCTACTTAAACAAGATGTGGGAGTCCCAGTCGAGGCCACCAGCAGAGAAAGATCAAGACTGTAAAATGCAAAGCAGCATGTACTACAGTAAAATTGAACTGAAGACTGTGCCCGGAGCCCAGCACCATCCAGACTGATACTGAACTGGCCAGACAGACACAGCATGGCACTGGACAGCACACTGTTTCTTTGTTTGAGACAAACGGCGATCTACACCATCCATACTTCATAAGAGACAGAGTATATTGATGATTACTTGCAAAATGAAACAACTGTGATCATGATATATTGTGCAATCTTGACTAAGGATGTTAATAATTAACCGTTTAACTGTCATTAAGAATTTTAACCAATTAACGCTATCGGTTAAATGGAAATTTTAAAAATTACTTAAGAAGCTGAGCAAAACTCAGAGGAGCAGCTCGTCACTTTACGGAGAAAAGCTGGTCCACCTTAACAGCCCGCCTTAAGAGAGTCTGAGCCGCTGTTGCAAGATACAGGAAGTTGGCTCGGGTCTTGAGTTGAGGAGTTGTAGCTTTTATTCACCGACAAATAAACTGCACACACACAGCTACAGCTATGTTCACAGCAATAATGCCACCGACAACCCCATGCCCATCGTCACCACACACACACGGTCTGTCGGACACTCGCAATTTACACATTCCTAGGCGCACTGAATGAGGAGTGTTGAATACTTATCCTCAAGTGTTGGAACAATGTCCAGTGTTTTTCTTGGACTTAATAATTACTTACTTTTTACTCTGTTAAAGTGGCAATAGGCAGTATGTTTTTGGCATCAGTAGGCCAAAATAACCTTTTAGCATATTGTAATTCAAGTGTTCTGAGAGATAACTAGACTTCTACACCTCCTCATGGCTCTGTTTTCAGGCTTTAGAAAATCTAGCTCGTGACGGGAGACTTTGACCAATCACACGTCATTTCATTGAGAGAGCATTCCTATTGGCTGTGCTCCGATCATGTGACCAGAACTTGGCATTCCTTCACCAGATTTCACAATGGCAGTGGCGTCACAAATGTTCTCATTTTACAGCTAAACCGTGCACTACAAGATGATTCTGAAAACATTTGAGGAGAGAAATAGTCATTAACGTAATTAAATAATATTGATTCATATTTGATCAGCGCTGTCTAGTTTGACCGTTTGGTCGGAGTTCGCGAGTTACTCTACAGACCCAATTACTACAGTTTCAATGTCTGTATCTGTAGAATATGTCACAGACATGAAAAAAGGTAAAGATTTAATTTGAACACTTCCTGCTTTCATTTAAAAATAAAAGCCCTCAAGCATTTTTTTTTTCTGTGGACAGAATTCCTTCATTTGTTAACACAAGGCTTTTATTCTGAAATATGTGTAGGACAGTGTTGTTGAACATGCAGTGACTTGCAGGGCTCCATGAATGAATAAAATATGGGGTTTTAATTGTGGATTATTACTATTATTTACAAATTACCACACGGTTCTTAACCTTTTTCTGTCTAAAATAAATATAAATGACATTTATAATGAAATAAAATTGTGAAAGGCATACTCTATGTGGAAAGAAAGAGAGCTGGCAGCAGCAGCAGAAACACTGCCGGCGTGGATGCCACACGCGTGACACACGCAGGAGATCAGTGAGGCAGCCGACTTGTTATACTCATTGTTATACCACATAGGTATAATGTGGTATAATTACGTATCATTACAAATGTATTTGTGATACGTAAAAGATAAACATAATCTACGACAAAATACGTTTCCTTCCAAACCTAATTGAGAATGCAGTTTAGTTGTATGGGAACGTAATTTTTAGGAGACGGGGTTGAATGGAGTCACAATTCTTTGTCAAAATGTTCTGATTTAAGTAAGATATTAGAAGAATATTCTCAAGGTTCATACCTAACATAAAGAAGTCAGTTTTGCATGAAACTGCAACATAAAACATAACAACAACAACTATGTAAACCATTATCCCCTTGGGCCCAAAGACACAATACCACTAGACAGTTAATGTCTCCTAACAAATCATACTGGCTGTATCACGGCACACTAAAACAACACATCACGTATCATAAACTACTATCTGCAGCTTTCAATATGGTTACACAACAACAAAACGGTAAGAACCATAATCCACACATCCCAAACAGAGCAGAACATGATCCCCTGTCACCCCAATGGGAATCCAAGTCAACGTTCTCACCCCATGTAGCGCAAGAGCTGCTAATTCACCTAATCTGGTCTACTACGGACTGGCTGGCTTAACTGACTCACACTTGGGTTCAAACATAATTTGGAGTAGTCTATTTTTGAGAGGTTAGATGGAGCAACTAACAGATCCTGCAGCCCAATTGTGATCATTTGCAAACAGCAAAATGTCAGAAAAAGCTGTTGTGACTTTGCATGTATGAATACATATTGATGCATGGAAGTCAGCTGTGGGGAAAAATTGAGTGGCACTGCAGAAAAAAAATGATCTTTCCAAAGTTTAAAAATTTCAGCAGATGTGTGACTGAAGATGCAAACTTGCCATTAATGATTTTCCATGCTGTTTTTATTCCTCTATCAATACAATACCAGCCTTTTTTAGCACAGCCTCAAGAGGATGCCAGCCTGCATTTCACTGCACATACTGAATGAGCATCATGTGACAAATGAAACCTTTGAATCTTGTTTGGTATGGTGTCCTTTAGCATTTTGTACACGGTCATTATTGAGAGTAAAGCCAGTGTGAGATTTGGACAAGATTTGGGTAATCTCTCTTCTGCCGCAGAATTAACAAAATATTTGCAATTTCTAGGGCTGTCCTTGACTAAAGAAATTCTTAGTCGACTAAGAATCAACTACGACTACTTTTGATATGGTTACACAACAACCAAATGGTAAGAACCATAATCCACACATCCCAAACATAAGACCCAGTCGCCCCAGTGGGAAACCAAGTCAATGTTCTCACCACATGCAGCGTAAGACCTGCTAATTCACCTAATCTGCTCTACTACGGACTCTACTTATCCTCAAATGTTAGAGCAATGTCCAGTGCTTTTCTTGGACTCACTGATTGCTTACTTTTTACTCTGTTATAAGTGGCAGTAGGCAGTATGTTTTTGGCATCAGTGGGCAAAAATTCCATAATAACCTTTCAGCATATTGTAATTCAAGCAATAGTAGCAAAAAACTAGAATATGGCATTTCCAGAAAGTTGTAGCAGGAACAAGGTTGACCTCGACGCTAAAATGAAGGAATATGTGTTTGTAGAGCTAAAATTACAAACCAACTTCAAAGGCCCTGTTCAGATCTGGTATTAACATGCGTCCTCGGTGATCGGATGATCGTACTCAAGATGCATTGAGATCGGGTCTTTCAGACCACATTCAGAGGTGGTCTGGGCCACATATGGCCACATTCTTTTAGTAGTGTGTACGCGAATGTGTCCTGGGCCACACTGAAGGACCGTATTTGTATTTTATTAAAATATATCTTACCTATAGGCTACATATCTACAGACTAGGCACGCAAAGTGCATTAATATCATATTGTATAGAGCGGGGAAGTGAGATCGGATCACAAGTGGCCACTGGAGATGAATGTGGAGACTAGGGATGTCACGGTACCAGAAATCTAGTAGTCGATACCAATACCAGTGAATTTCCACGATTCTTGATACCAATTCGATACCACGGTAAAAACAAAACAAAACAACAATAACTCCTGTGTACTGTAATTCAACACGCACTCTTTTATTAAAAACATTTGAACATTACAAAAAAACAGAGGCACGTAGCCTTTAAGTAATAAATAAAAAGATTTGACCCATTTAGTTCATTTTGGTGTATCAGCGGCATGTTATCAATCGATAGTCAGATAACGGACACTAGATACTGACCGTGAACACATTTGGTCCGTCAGCTCAGAGTAGTAGGAGCAGGAGCAGAAGGAAGAGGATTTGTGGTCAAAGTGAAAAGCAAACGCACCTATTTGGCAATATTTCACATTTAATCTCAATGCTATAAGGGAACCATAACATTAATGAGGTAATCGCCGCGAGGTGGATGGAGCCGTCAAAGCTGGTGTGCATGGAGTAGCGGCGCCAGGTAGACCCCCGCAGCAGAGCCCCGCAACAAATGCGCTACCGGAGAGGCCAGACAGACCGCCACCCGACGGTAAAGATCAGAGTCAGTGCTCTGCACATATTGACCGTCATCTTTCTTGTAAAATGTCCGGTGTACTCGGTAACATTGGGTTGTCACAAGTTTATTAACAGGTGGGAAAATGATCCTCACTGTCACATCCCTACCAACGACCATTACAGGCATCGTACGGTACCTTCAGTACTGTAGAAAATGAGGACCGTCACTTTTTTAGAATTTTGGTTCTCGTGACATTCCTAGTGGAGACGCATTCTAACGCCAGGTGTGAACATCCATCATCTGCAACCGCTTATCCTGTCCGGTTGCCAGCCTATCACAGGGCTGACACATAGAGACAGACAACCATTCACACTCACATTCACACCTACGGGCAATTTAGAGTCAACAATGAACCTAACCTGCATGTCTTTGGACTGTGGGAGGAAGCCGGAGAACCCGGAGAAAACCCACGCTAACACGGGGAGAACATGCAAACTCTACACAGAAGGCCCACAAGCCGGATTTGAACCTGCGAATCCTCTTGCTGTGAGGTGACAGTGCTAACCACAGCTAACCACAGCACCACCGTGTAAATGTGTTTACTCATACAGTTGGAGCTGAATGACCTGAATCTAGAGGAACGAATCATTAGAAGATAGCCTGGGGGGGTCCAAGGGAATGTGTGTTATGTATGTGTGTGTTTGTGTGTGTGTGTACTGTGTACACTTAAAACAATAGCCCCATTGTGCCCGTATGCCCCTGCACTGACCTAATGGAAGAGCATAGGGCATGTGCAGTACCGTGGGACTGTACACAATGCTATTCTGTCCAGATCCACACACACACAAATACAGACAAACAAGGCTTCACACACATGTATGGAGTGTAGGTAGAACTTCTGAGGCCTCAAAGCTGAACGGCAACAAAAGAGAGGCAACAAAGGTTAGTCGGCAACAGAGCTGCAGCGGGGTTGAACACGCGAGATGATGACAAAACGAGTAACCGAGAACAAAAAGGTCGGCCATAGAAAGACTGTGAACAATAGTTCTGTAGCGCTTGGTTCCATAAAATAGAGGCGATATCATTTGCTAGAGAGCTACTCTGCATTCCTGCACTAAGCTAAAGGCCTTCTGCTCTCAGCTTTAAGCCACCACCTGATATCTCTCTCTCTTACTGTACGTCTTCCTCAATCATGACCCCCCGTGATCTCCCTCTTCTCATTGTCTCTTTTCCCACTCACTCCATCCATACACTTCAGGCAGCCGTAATGAGCAGCAGCAGTTCCCAAACGAAACGAGGCTACATTTGTGCTCCGCAGGCTGAGTCAGGGTGTTCCAGTTTACTGCAGGCTACTCCCACTCTCTCCAGAACATGCAGCTGTGTGCACGGCGCGTTCCTCCTCCACATTCTTCAAAACACTGCTATGCATATACTTGGGTGGTGCGTCACAGCCGTAAACACTAGCCCGTTTTGTTAGCGTTAGCTTTAACATGAGGCATACATGCTACTACTGTACTCACGTGAACCCCTGGCATCATTATTATCTGTTACTGTTGTTAGGATCATTCTGTCATTTTCTGACACCGTTTGACTCTCTGAGGTCAGAGTTCACAGCCTCGATCACTCACCACATCAATGCAGCACGGTCATATGTGCTGGGACTGCAGATCACTGGGGTGATGACACTGCACTGACTCTGCTTAGATAGTCGAAATGAAGCTGTGTTTCGGGCCAAGTTTAAACATCAGCGATACTCATTTATTTTTCTGCTACTGGGACACAGCACCATCAAAGTCTTTGTGTTTCATTGCTCAATAGTTAACTATTAAGAGTAAATTGGACTGTTGCTGTGACGCAGTCAGGTAAGGTTAGGGCTGGGCGATATGGCCAAAATTGTCTATCCCGATATAGGTCATTTCATATCTCGATAACGATATATAGCATATGAAATATTCACATGGTAAAGCCTATTTTTGTATATTCCTGTGTGAATTAAATACTCGACAAATGAAAAGTACTGAGTATTTTCCTCATTTTAAGAACTTGAGTGCAAAATGAACATAACAGTTTTAATTGAAATTATAGAGAAAGAGAAAGAAAGAAATATAGGCTTGGCCCATATTGCGATAGAAACAATATAGAACATTTAGGGCTGTCAATCTATTGGCATATTTAATTGCGATTAAACGCATATTTGTCCATGATTAATCGTGATTAATTGAAAATTAATCACACATTTTTTGTACAAAATGTACCTTAGAGGGAGATTTCTCAAGTATTCGATACTCTTGCTGGAGCTGTTGCCCCCGCGCCCCGACCCCGGATAAGTGGTTGAAGATGAGTGATGAGTGAGTTGATACTCTTAACATGGGAGTGGGCAAATATGCCGCTGCATGCAAATGTATCTATATATTTATTATTGTAAATCAATTAACACAAAACAATGACAAATATTGTCCAGAAACCCTCACAGGTACTGCATTTAGAATAAAAAATATGCAAAAATCATAACTCAAGCCCAACAGGCAACAACAGCTGTCAGTGTGTCAGTGTGCTGACTTGACTATGACTTGCCCCCAAACTGCATGTGATTATCATAAAGTGGGCATCACTGTAAAGGGGAGACTCGTGGTTACCCATAGAACCCATTTACATATCTTAAGGTCAGAGGTCAAGGGACCCATATGAAAATGGCCATGACAGTTTTTCCTTGCCAATATTTTGCGTAAGTCTGGAGCGTTGTTTAGTCTCCTTCTCGGCAAACTACTATGACATGGTTGGCACCAATGGAGTCCGTGGGTTTTCTAGTTACAAATGATGCCAGTATCTTCACTCTAGTTTTAAAACTGAGCCCTCTACAACCTAAAAATCGCCCTAAGAAAAATATATACAAATCGACATTTTTATAGCGTTTTGCCGATATATATTTTGTCACATTGCCCAGCCCTAGCTAAGGTCCTAAAAAACGAAAAGCTAGATGATAAAGGTGCAGCTATTGATCAACCACCAGCTATTTCAGAGCCTAGATCACAGATTAATCATGGGAGAGGACCCTAAACGAAATGCTACTTAAATTTCACATTTCTGTGAGCAGATCAGTCATCAAGTACACACCAACATGTAATTATTACGAAGTTTGGATAAAACCTATGATTAATTCATACATGGATAAGTCCTATATATGTTGCAGCCGCGAGAGCAGCTGTACAAGTCATTACAAAGTCAGGATAAAATGCAGTATTTCATATGAATCTGAATGAGATCCAGAACATCTTAGGCCACATCCACACAAAAATGTTCTTATTTTAAAATGCATAACTTTTGCTACGTTTATGCCTTGCGTCCACACTGCTCCAGCGTTTTAGAACCCTCTAAAACGGAGACGTTTGAAAATGCTGCCGATGACGTTTTTAGTTTGAAAACTCCAAGGTCATGTTTGAGTCTGGACGGGCAGAAACGGAGACCTTTGAAAACTAGAATGCTACTCGGAGAGTGCAGACCTCCGCCCCCCCTCTCCGTTCAGCTTGCGCCATCAACCACGTGCATTTTTGTTTATGTTGAGATCAGCTTTATGTGGCGGAGCATCGTAAAACACTTCATTCAAACTAGACAGAAACTAAATAAAACTCACCTAAACCGTCGTCGTTACTCTTTCCAACAATCACCAAGTGTGCTTTGGTCCAACTCAACTGTAATTTCACTGAGTTTAATGTGAAAAAATGCCGATTCTACAGTTGCCCCCCCCTCCCTCCAACTCCCGTTCTCTCTCCTCTCTCTGCAGGCAGAAGGAAAGAGGCAGGGTGACGCGTCATCAGTTACACTGTGCATGTCTTTAAGCCTGTGGTGTTAATGCACAGGCTGAACAGAGTTGTTAAAAACCGGATCGCCACCAAAATCTAATGGGATGTTCATTGTGCCACACCCCACCCCTACAAAACATTTCATTCAAATCCATCTCAGACTTTTGGAGCAATCCTCCAAACGGACAAACCAACAAACAACCAACAAACAAACCAACAAACAAACCAACGCCGGTGAAAACATAACCTCCTTCCTGGGCCCCAGGCCTTGGCGGAGGCAACTGACGTAGACACCTACGTTTGTGTGTCTGCATACCAACTATTTCCTGAATGTAACAATACCTCATGCCACTGTCACAACATAATGCAAAGTGCATGCAACATTATCAGGGCCGATTACCGACAGTAAATATAGCGTGCCACTAAATCTCTGCTTTATTCTGTGTTAATTACTATCACTTAACTGATGGTACAATCTCACATATGTTACATGTTATCTAGTTTTCTCTAGATTAGTTAGTTGATGGCTATTTAGCTGTGTCACCAGAAGGATACATGCTCAGCGGTTTCTTACATAGCCTAAATTTCCTGCAAACGCAGGCCCACATTCAAGCACTGGCGCTTTTTTCCAGTTGTGTCTAGAAGGTAACACCAAAGTTGCAAAACTCTCACAAGATGGTTAGGGTTAGGCATTGACCTTGAATGTTTAAGGCTAGACATTGACCTCAAATGGAGGTCAGATATGAACTTGAATGGTTAAGATTAGGATAGGTTGTCGGGCAGCGAGACACGTGAAAGCTTTCTGCAAGTTATTGTAAGTTTTCTCAATTTACCTTCTAGACACAACCTTTTACGACAAACATGTCATTCTCTATATTGGAAATAACTTCGGCCAAGTATGTATAGACTGATAGATAAACATGGAGCTATGATTACATTATATCCACTGATATATAATTCATAAATACATAAATTCATTAACTGTACCATTAATTAATCCACCAATTAACTGGTACAGTCAATTATCTATTGACTGTACCATATTCACAAAAGGTAACAAAAAAAAAGTTGACAAATGACTTGATCAGTCAGGGTAGACTTTAGATGACAGGCACAGAGCCTAGTTAAATGTCTCTTCACAGTGAATACAGACAGTGGCTGAACCGGACTTACAACTTGGCAGACTTATTTATTAGCATATGACTACAGTACCTGAGACACCACAGTAAATGCAACTTGAGTAAAGATATAGCACATTATCCTTTCAGCAGGATCAGATACACTTGATTATCAGTTCACTAACCCATTCTCCACTGAAAAAAAAGCTGTCTGTTTAAGATAAATCATGCAAATTTTGGTGTTGCTTTTCTGCATCAAACAAGTGAAAAATCCTGTCACATTCGAGTCAGGAGGGTTTCTGTTGTGTGACTTGTGGTATCACGCGAACATACATTCATCTCAGTAAAGTCACTCTGATCCAATCAGTGTCTGATCAGCAGGAATCTCAGGAATGTTGTGAGCAAACTGAAGCATAACTTAAAAATAGTGGCAGTCAGGACTCCTAGGATAGACCACTTAGTTTTAAGACTTCTTTAACTTAAAACATGCCATCATGGGATGAGTAATGATATATAATTGTATTGATTTTCAAGTGGCAAGGACGAGATGATTCCAGCACACATTCAACATGTCCCATCAGGTGCTAATTAATCAAACATGCAATACAACTACCAAAACAACTGCTTGTATCTGCTTCAACTGCTTCCGTTTTCATAGGAGATGACAGATTACATGTGATTTCAAGGTGTATATGGGTGATCTGCCTCTGTCCTAACACAGACTAGCAGCAGCTGTGACCCACTCTTTGTTGTTAGTCAATGGCTGTTGATCTGCAGCATGTTCTCCATGGCTCTAACATGATGAATGGATCATTCCTGTCCTGCAGATACAGCCTTACTGAAACCAAACTGATTGCACAAGCTGACCTTAACAACTGACCATCACCAGCCCATCATCATCATAACCTCAGCTCTGTGTTGTACTAACCACGCCCATGCCGTCTGGGATGCTAGCACTGTGTGGATGCGTTAGCCAACAGCTAGCTACGTCTTAGTTTATTTCGTTTACGGTAACGTTTATCTAACTCACTCCAGCGTGATATCCACGTCTGAGTAACAAAGACACATGTGGAGGAGCCTCGTCACACACTGGCGTGCCTGACAATGGTAACAATGGTGACGACAGCTCTGCGGCTAACCAGCCGGCTAGCTAACGGTAGCTAGCTAGTGATTGAGTACAACAGTAAACAACATGGCCCACACGGTACCGGGTTTAACGCGTTTAACCCACCAACCCTCCGTTAACCGGGTTAGATCAACAGGTCTGAGGACAAAGCACAACCAGGTCACTACACTAGCAGCAGATTCTTACTGTTATCAGGCTACAGCGGTGAAAGCAGTCCGACCAGACAGACAGAGACTCCTCCACCGGCTTAAAGAGAGATCAATCCTCACCCTGGAGCGAGACTGGACTCCTCTGGGACTCCTCTGGGACTCCTGGTGAACCCGGGATGTCCTCCTGGGATCAGAGCCGCCGTGTCATGGGTGTGTTTGGTCTAGAAGAAGAGTAGTGGAGGAGAGGCTGAGGATTAGCTGCAGCTCTGAACTCCGACGTCCTGAAGGAAAAAGGGAATGATGCAGGAATGTGACGTTCTGTCCGGTCTGCTGGCAGCGGTGACACGTGCACCCACGAGTGAAGCATTGTGGGAAATAGAGTTCAATAGTATTAAAACAAGTATTGCTTGAGAAGATAGCTGATTCATAACTGGTTTAACACTCTCCCTTCCCTACAAGCTTCTGGGCAGACAGTTTCGATACAGAACCGGGTGATTAACTAAAATGAAAAAAAAAAAATGTAATATGAGCACAGCACATTTTATCCACATTTTTAATTCAGAAAAAAATATTTGTGATGAAAATCCATTATGGTAGTCCCAGTGGTTGTACTGTAGGTATCTAAGTACATTTACTCTAGTATTGTAGCCTACTGAAGTACAATTTTGAGGGGTTTTTTTATTCACAAGATGAATGAATTTACAAACAGTAAGGCAAAATCATTACAATAATGTAGTTATCATCCTCAAAACTGAGCAGATATCACAATAGACATAAGGTAAGATAAAATACGATATTCCTTTATTAGTCCCGCAGTGGGGAAATGTGCAGTGTACAGAAGCAAAGGGGATAGTGCAAAAAATCATGCATCAGCTAACACAGTAAAAGAAGAGCTAAACAAAGAGTAACAAAATATGAACCATTTAAATAGAAGGAAGTATAAAAATAGGAGCAGTATATACAGTATTGACAATAAACAGACTATTAACAAAACTGGACAAGTGGAAAATGATATTGCAATAAATAACAATAAATATTTACATGGACAATAAAATCATAAGTAAATAAATAAAATCATTACATGAATAAAACAAAATTTAAAAAAAGGGATTAAGCGATCGTTAGTTATAGGGTCAGATAATTTTCAAGTAATATAAAGAGATCTTTGGCATATTTTGATTCCATTTCAGGTGTCTTAAAGCAGCAGTGGGTAGAAATGGAGCAAATATGATTAAAGAAAATTATTTTTATAAAACGGTCACTATATCCTGACAGTAGTACATGAGACAGGTAATCTGAAAAACCTCACGTTCCTCCGGTGTCCTCCGGTGCTCCTAACAGCATCTGCAAGATTTCACAGACCGGAGGAAAACAACCAATCAGAGCTGATCTGGAGTCTGCCGTCCAGCTGCCATCTATGAGAGCCGGCTGTCAATCACTCGTGAACTTCAATCAAACGGTCAAACTAGGCAGCGCTGATCAAATATGAATCAATATTCTGTTACTGTAATGCCTATTTCTCTCATCCAATATGTTCAGAAACATCTTGTAGTGTACTGTTTAAGGGTAGAATGAGAACGTTTGTGACCCAACAGCCATGTTGAGATCTGATGAGGAAATACCAAGCACCGCCCACCAGCCAGAGCACAGCCAATAGGAACGCTCTCTCTCTCTGAAATGACCTGTGATTGGTCAAAGTCTCCCGTCACGGGCTAGATTTTTTAAAGCCTGAAAACAGAGCCATGAGGAGGAGCAGGAGTCTAGTTTTCTAGTAGTCTGGCAGAAGTTATTAAGGAATTTTTGCCCAATGATGCCAAAAACATTCTGTCTACTGCAGGTTTAATATAGAGTTGATTTTCATTATAATAGCACATGAAGATGAGCAGGGTCTTTAAGAATTTTGCCTTATGAATACAGAATTTGGCTAAAATTAGTAAAACATTAATCATTAGGTCCAATTTTTTCTCTTTAGATAAAACACCAAAAATAATACTATTATGGTCAATAGTAGGCATTGCTGTGGATTTGCTTCTCCATCATTCTGTGAATTGTTTCCAGAACAACTGCGTATGGGAGCATGAAACAAAGAGATGCTCTGTGGTTTCAATATCACCTTTACAGAAAACACACTCATTGCTCTCGAAGCCAAATCTTCACTGGAAGGGTCAAATCCATAGATGATTTTTTAGTAAATTTATTTTGCTTTTATCTAGAAAAATAAATACGAGACATTTTTATGTCGTTTTGGCGATATATATGGTAATATTGCCCAGCTCTACTTCTACTCCACTACATTTCAGAGGCAATTATTATGCTTTTTACTCCAATACATTTATTTAGTCACTTTAGTCACAAGTTACTTTGCAGATTCAGATTAATTATACAAAATATAATCAACAAAGAAATTATGATGTAATATTATAGATTAAGAAAAAAATATATTTGAATTTGAAAAGCTACCTAATTCACCCAGCAGATAAAGTATAAAGTAGTTGAAATTAGCCCCAACCTTTACCAGCTTCAACATTACAGTGATGTACACATGTATCAATAATTATAATTCATGAATATATTAGCCTAAACATTATACTGAAATGGGCCATTCTGCATAATGATACATACTTTTGATACGTTAAGTATATTTTGAGGCCAAAACCTTTGTACTTTTACTTCAGCAAGAATTTGAATGCAGGACTTTCACTTGCAAAAGAGTACTTCTGCACTTTAAATTTGTTACTTTTACTGAAGAACAAGATCTGAGTACTTCTTTCACCACTGGGTAGCAGCCCAAAGAGTTATCTCATCTATTGCAGTAATGTAAATTACAACCCTTGTATTTATTTATTTATTTATTCAGTCATTTTAATTGAGGTTACAAAACAAAATCACACGTCTAAATTGTTGACCCAAACATTAAACCACTTCTAATAGAAATAAATTACAAGAGTATCACCACCAACAAATAACAAAACAGTTTGGGAAGCGTAAGTCTACATTTTAAAATTTGAAATTAGCATATACCGAATATTATGTCTTTTTATAGCTAAACATATCCGATACTGTAGAGCTTTTTTTTATCAATTAATAAATAATTAAACTTTAATTTAATTTTGTCATATACATACAGGTACATACATGCAATTTGACCTCTGCATTTATACCATCCTAAGAGTTAAGAGCTGTGGGCTGCTGTGAAGCGCATATAGGGAGCAACTTGGGGTTCAGTGACTTGCTCAAGGACACTTCAACATGCCGACAGTAGGAACCAGGGATCGAACCGCCAACCTTGTGATTAAAGAAACAGTGTGAAGGATCTGGTGGTATCCAGCAGTGAGGTTGCAGCTTCTCCAACTTCTCTCGTGTGCCAAGCATGTAGGATTGCCACGGTGGCTGACGTGAAATCGCTAATGGCCCTCTCTAGAGCCGGTTGTTGTAAGAGTAGAGTGCTTTGAGTGTGCAGGGTATGTGGGAAGTGAGCGGCGGCGATGGGAGCAAGTAACGTTATCAACTCCAGCCCGAGCAGGAAAAGTTAACAGAGTTTAGTTTGTCTGTTCTGGGCTACTGTAGAAACATGGAAGACTGTGAAGAGGACCTGCTCCCTATGTAGAGAGAAACGGCTCATTCTAAGGTAACAAAAACAACAATTCTTATTTACACAACGGTCCTTTGACCCCCTGAGACGACTGACTTTACTGTCTGTCAGAGGTTCTAGTAGGTTCAGTTTTAGGGCTAAAGTCAAAGATAACGCATTAACACAACTTGCGATTGTTAGGTTGTAGCAGGCTCAGTTTTAAAGTTAGTGAAGATACTGGGATCATGTGAAACTAGAAAACCTAAAGAATCCAGTGGTACCAACCAGGTCATGCTAGCTTGTCGGGAAGGAAGCTAAATAATGCTACAAAGTTGGGCTAAATCTTAGCGAGGAATAACTGGCATGGCCATTTTCAAAGGGGTCCCTTGACCTCTGACCTCAAGATACGTGAATGAAAATGGGTTCTATGGGTACCCACGAGTCTCCCCTTTACAGACATGCCCACTTTATGATAATCACATGCAGTTTGGGGCAAAAATCATGCATTTTTTTTCATGCAGTATAAATATGTTATTTTCTCCTATTCTAAAATGGTGTATCTGAATATTTCTGCATGCTGGGGTCCCTAAACTTGAATCTTGAATTACATAAATTGGGTGTCACTGTAAAGCTGAGACTCTTGTGGATCCAATGAGCCCAACTGTATTCATGTGTGATGATGTTAGTCCCCGTAGGAGACATTTCATTGTAGTGAGACCATTTTTTTAAATTTGACCTCCCTGTATAAAATGACCTGTGGTGACCTCTAGGATAATCACACCCTCATGAAACTTTACAGCCACAAACTAGAGACCTAGAGCATTCAGAGGATGGATGGCTTTCTTAGGTAGACTGACAATAAGGGGGTTTCTGAGCAGTTCACAACAGAAGTGCTCGCCATCCGTTTGCCGAAAAATGCAATTCTTACAGAAATCTCCAAATGTCAAAAGTTCTTGATCCCAAATCACAACATGGCTTTTTTCTATGGTGTTCCTCAAGGTCTTGGTGTCTTATTGTGGTATTTTGGAGTGATTATTGATCATTTTTTATCAATTCTTGAGTAGAAAAAATTGTCAAATTTAGCACCAAATCTGTGTAACCCAAAAATTGCTGCAACAATTTCTGAGACATAATAGAGCATGAGGATGACCATCATATACTTTGATCATAATGTTCTAAACCATTATGCACTTTTACAATTAATTCTAAATAATTGATTAATTAATTAATTCATGTTAAATTCTGATTTATGACTAGAACAACTTGACACACAGTGCTGAACAGTATCTCAAATGAATCTTCAGGTTCTCAGCTTTCAGGTGATGTACACCACTTCTATGTGACATCTACTGTTGACCTGCTATCTCCCCCTAAAGACCCCCTGGACCCCCCTAAAAAAAGACTAAACTGGTCTATTGTGGGTCTCAGAGGGATAAAGGACGACCCACTCTACCCACTGAGCTACAGCCGCCCCAAATAAATAAATAAAATAAATAAATAAATACAAAAAACACGAAGAGAATATGCAAGGTGACGGTCCCTGATGTGACAGTAATCTGCTGTCTGGTTGACTTGAAGTTTTTTCAAAGGTTAGCTGTTTTAATGTTCCTAATAATCCCATTTTGTTCTTTTTTACTTTTCTGTCCTCACGGCTGAAGACACCAGTAGCAGCTGTTGTTGAAATATTTTGATGACTAATTTGTGATATACTTTCCTTTATTTGCCACTTCTTTGCAGGTAAAATGTGTGTGAGTAATTTCTCCTCTTCTCAACCTAAACTGTAGGTCCATTTAAGGCAGAGGGCTATTTGTTGTTAGCACTTAAGTAATTAATACTTCATGGAGTAGCTGGATAATACAACACAGTATGATAGATGTGAGGTGTGAATACAGATTGAATGTACATTTTAGCACTTTACCTGTGCAGCTGACATTTTTTTAAAATAAGCACTTTAAAAAAAACACTTAAGGATTATTAATATAATTGTTTCATTCATATTTCTTAACCCTAAAATCTTGGCCTAATGCCTCTCAACGAGTGAAATGAGTTATTAATGACTGCAGATCCCAGTTCGAACCTGTTGGAGAATCATTTCAACATAATCATGACCCCTTGTGGGTGTTGATAAAAGTGCAGGTGGAGGAATCGACTGCTCCTGCTTGGTTTCAAGTGTTTGTGTGTGATTCTGTGGATGTGTATAATGAATATCTTATAAAAACCACAGGGATTTAACAGGGTCCTTAGTCAATACGGTAGACAGCTGGAAGATGGCGCTCAGACAGATTGACTGACAGATAGACATGACGCACAGAAAGCAGACAGGCAGATACACGTCTGAAAGTGGAAAGGTAGACAGTTTCCCCCCCTGCTCCAGATGGCTACAGAATATGTTAGCCACCACAGTCAGAGGCTAATTAACTATCATGGCGTGATGGAGACTCCAGCAGGTTACTACACCCCCCCTCCTCCCCCGCACTCCCTTCCTCTTCTTCCCAGTCTCCCTTTCCTCCTCGTTCTCTCGCCCAGTTCTATATCTATCCTTAGTCGTCCCATAATTACTTTGTTGTCCTCTCCACATCACCCACAGCCGTTCCCTCCGTTTCCCTCCCATGCTGCTGTGCGTTTTTCTCTGTGCACATGCTCCGTTTCCCGTCATCTCATACAAGCACACCTATAGCTTTTTTTATTTTTTATTACGTGTTATCCTAAAATCTGCCTGTTTCACTGTTTGTGAGCTCAGGAAAAAATGTCAGAAAACTAGAATTTATACACCAAAATGTGCTCTCTGTCTTATAAATCTTACATCTGCTTTAAATTAATGAGTCAACTGAGCTGCAGTTTGGAGGCTTGCGCGAAGCTAAGGTGTAAAAGTTGGTAAGAGTCAAAGCACTTTGCACTGTTACCAAGGAAACCATAATGTTGAACGGCTATATAATCTCATTGTTCTAAAAATGTCAACACTTGTTGAAGTGCTCGCAGTACTTCACAAAACTGATCCATTAAATTATTTCTTAGCATATTGTATTTAATCATATTAAAAGACACTCACAGAGGAGACGGGATTTAAATCTTTTCTGAGTCAGAAATGTATGTGAAGGTCATACAAATCTTAAAGTATAATGATCTCACATTTCTTTGCAGGCAGTGCCAACAGTTTTTTGAATAGATATGAATTTTACATTTAAATATAAGTCAGTTTTTCTTTTCATTTAAGTGAACCCTTGCTCTTAATATCCATTTTAATGTTGGTTTTGACGGTGGTGCGGTGAATTCAGTGGAGCTAAAGAAAGAGAAAGATGAAGAGAAGTAAAGGGCTGAAATTGGCGTTGCTCCTCAGGTCGCCCTGCACACAAAGCTGAATCCTCACCAGAGGGATGGTACCAAGGCACCAATTAGCAGTGGAGAGGGCGCATGATGATATTTCCGTGTGCTTGTGGCCGGGGCAGCTCCGGTCTGTGTGCGTTATAAAAGGCAAAACCATAAACATGGAATTAGACAGCGCAGGGCCCACAGCTCTTAAGGTCACAGACTCTACCCTCCTGCGGCTTGTGAGAGCAACGGTGTGATATAAACAACACTGGGCCAGCAAACTGTTATTACTGTACTCGCGGGGTTTTATAACGGGGCGGCTGATTATTTGTGCTCGTCAGTGTGTGAAGTTCATTAGGCCGGCGGCCCCCGATGCTGTGGTCCCCTGCGATTCTGCTCTTACGGGTCGAACGGGTGCAGGAGATAGGTGTGGGAGAAAGATCTCTGTGAACTACAGTAGCAAGCGAACTAGATGGAGAGAAACCAAGTGGGTGGAAGCGACTGAACATCTCTTTGTGTACACACACACACACACACACACACGCACACACACATTAACGCTCAGACAAATAAACACACTGAGATTGGCCAGGGTTCAATTTGTTGAGTAACAAAAACATGCTTTTCTAACCAGCAGGTGGGGGCAGTAGACAGATCATAGGACTATTGTACACTGAGCGGTACCATTATAATGTGCTGTGAGATCTACTGTAACCCGTGTATACAGGGGGTGGACGGAAAACCATGAAACACTTAGAACTAATGCAATCTACTGTAACACTACAGTATATCCCTGCTAGTACATTTATTAGGACATGTATTTAATTATGGTGGTGAAAATAATAAAACATGAAGAAAGATCATTTTAAATTTCCTCCATAAACTTTATCAACGAGCAGGAACCTGAATACCGGGAGGAGTTTTTGTTACCTTATTTGTGATTAATTTCTCACTTAGTCGTTACAAACTATATCATATGAAAGCACAAAGCCTCACAAGTCTATCTGTGTTAACCATTTCAGTACGATCCCAACATCACAGTGATAACAGCTGCTTATTTTGCAACAGAACAGTGAAATAAAAATAGCGGGGTTGTCTTTATGGCATGATTGTCAATAGTTATTGCGATTAATCGCAAATTAATTTGTCATCTGTTCAAAATGTACTTTGAAGGGAGATTTGTCAGGTATTTAATACTCTTATCAACATGGGAGTGGGCAAAGATGCCGCTGTATACAAATGTGTATATGTGCATTATTAGAAATCAATTAACAACACGAAACAATGACAACTCTCACAGGTACTGCATTTAGCATAACAAAATATGTTCAAATCATAACATGGCAAACTGCAGCCCAACAGACAACAACAGCTGTCAGTGTGCCAGTGTGCTGACTTGACTATGACTTGCCCCAAACTGCATGTGATTATCATAAAGTGGGCATGTCCGTAAAGGGGAGACTCGTGGGTACCCATAGAACCCATTTTTAGGGATGCAGCGATACCACTTTTTTCAGACTGAGTACATGTACTTACATTTGGGTACTCTCCGATACCGAGTACCGATACGAGTACTTCTCTGTGCCAAAAGACCCTCGTTAACAGCCAGCTGGAGGGTGTGAGCGACACACGGCAGGCTGGGGAGTCCCGCATACGAGGCGGTGCGCCACAACCGGCTCTAGGTCGACTTGGAAAGACTCGGGGCAAAGGTGTTTCCCGGGTCCGTGGCCAAAGTGTCACCGGGGTGGACTGTCCTTAGTGCGCCCCAGCCTCGTCGTGCCCCCAGGGCACGGCTCGGCACACGTAAAAGGAGCCAGGGGTCTGCGACGATTTCGGCAACCCACCCAACCCGTCTTGAAACACGGACCAAGGAGTCTAACGCATGCGCGCCGGCTGAGGTATAATCCCGGCCCCACCGGCCCGTCTCGCCCGCACCGTAAGGGAGGTGGGGTGTGAGCGTGTGCGGTAGGACCCGAAAGATTGTGACGGGAGGTTAACGTCTAGCTGGCGCAAAGTGGTAGCAGAGCCGTTTTGCGAGTATGAGTACATGAGCACAGTATCGGACCCGACACCCGATACTGGTATCGGTGCATCCATTCCCATTTTCATTCACGTATCTTGAGGTCAGAGGTCAAGGGACCCCTTTGAATATGGCCATGACAGCTTTTCCTTGCCGAAATTTAGCGCACGTTTGGAGCGTTATTTAACCTCCTTCATGACAAGCTAGTATGACATGGTTGGTACCGATGGATTCATCAGGTTTCCTAGTTTCATATGATAGCTGTAGCTTCACTCTAGCTATAACACTGAGCGATGAACTGAGTGGCGATAAAATTAACGGGTTATCTAACTTTGATAGCCCTAAAAATAGCTGAGCCAGTAAACACCAAAGTGTTGCCTTTTAGAACAGACCACAATCATAAATGTAGAGCTGCAATTCTAAATTATTTTCCTTATTGATTAGTTTATTTATTAATAGAGTATCGTTTGGTCTATAAAATGTGGGGAAAAATAGAAAAGGTTGATTGTATCCTAGAGCAGTGGTTTTCAAAGTGGGGGTCCCCAGAACCCCCTCAAGGACCCCTGGGGGGCCTTGAGGGGGAAAAGTTCCTGGAAAAGTAGAATCATTTACTTTCACTATTAGTATGACTATTTTGGTCATGGGTTTAGGACAAAATCTTATCAAATGGGGGTCTGTTGTCTTATTTGTGTCAGTTTAGGGGTCCTTGACGTGGAACAAGTTCGGGAACCATTGTACTTGAGCACAGGGCGACACCAGTAAATGTCCAAAACCCAATGATATGAATTTACTTGAAATATTTTACAATTTACATATCCATATTTTTCTTAAATAATGATTTAAATGATAAATTCATTATCGACTGATTGATTAGTCAACTAATAAATGTGATCAAGAACTGTAACTGTTTTATGTGGTCATTTTCAGGCCTGTGCACATAAAGCAGAAATGAGAGGAGCATAAAAACAGAGATTATTAAAGTTGCAAGATACATTTTTTCTAACAACTCAGACAAAACAACCAGATCAAACCCAACGTATTTGCTCTTTCCTTTGTCCTTCAGCCTCCCTCTTTAGGGGCCGAGGGGCTGCTCTGCTCTCAAACCCCCCTCACCCCCTCTCTGTCCTCTCCTCGGCAGCCTGACACTCCCCCTGCTGTTGAACTGCAGCAGAGCGCTGAGCGTCTGAGGAGTGCGTTGACAGCTCCGGGCCGTGTGCGTGCCCGCCTGCCTGTATGGTGAGCACCCGTTGAGTAGGTGGGTCTGCTGGAAGGGAGTGGGAGAGGTGGGAAAAGGGCAGATGGAACACAGAAGGAAGTTCAGCAGCGACACATCGAGTGTCGGAGAGTATAGGACGGAGAGGGAGGGGTTCAGAGAGAGAGAGCCACCGGGACGGCAATAGGTAGAGAATGAGTGGACGGATATGCAGAGAGAAAGGATGGCGGGTGGTAAGAGGACGAGGGAGAGTAAAGGATGGAGAGGTGAGAGATGTGTCAGGTACCAGAGGGAGAGGTGATGAGCAGCAGGGGGAGGAGGGAGGGTGACAGGTAGGGATGGGATGGAGGAGTTGGGAGTTTGGGGGGGTGATAATGATGGGTGGAGGGAGGGAGAGGCAGACTTTTGTGACCTTCAGCAATAGTTTGATAGTTGGATGTGAGAAGAAATATTCTCGGGCTGCAACGATTGTTTTCATCTGTTGCTTATTTTCTCGATTAATCCAAAATGCACATTTAGGTGTTTATTTGACTAGTTTGCGTCTGTAGATTTCTCCTAAATTCACCAAATGTTAACATTGGATAATGCCTCATTTGCATATTTAAACATAAAATTTAAGAAATGATTGTAAGTAATATTTCCAGTTTCATTCCTAGCTATATTCTGAAGGTTTTTACTGAGGGGTCGGTTCATATATCATTCATAGCCTGATTCATAGAACGTTTTATTCCTTAAAAACATGTCAAAAATTTATGTTTTTATGGCAGTTGACAGTATTTTCTGATTTATGGAGCGATTAAAAGAGATATCCAAAATTCCCTCTGTAAAAACCTTTGACAAAATGAAACCGACTTTATTCAATGTTCAGATTTCTGTTGTATGCAAATTAGCACATATTTAATAAAAGAATGCCTAATTTGCATATTTAAACAGACATTTTCAGAAAACTTGTAATACAAAAAATGTACAAAAATAATTAAAGCTGAAGTGGGCGAGATTGGAGCAAATATGATTTAAAAAAGTTATTTTAAGAAAACGGTCTCTATATCGTGACAGTAGCACATAAAACAGGTAAAAAGGTTATTATGGAATTTTTGCCCAATTATGCCAAAAATATAGTGCCTACTGAAGCGTTAAGTCCAGTAATGGACTGGGGAAGTTTCATGGTGATATCAATTAGTTCTTTTTTTTTTTCCCCCATTCACCTGGGGTGTCTCCCCTTAAGCAAAAAGAACAAATATTATAGCGTGCTTCCCCAAAGGAGGTCAAATACACATTTAAACTGTTGTATTGTTACGCAGGGCTGTAAATTCAATTCCTCACTTTTTTTTTAAACTTTCCTTTTGTCTCTAAATGGCTGAAATGACTCCAGCACTTACTCATGTCCAGACAGCAATAATGCCTTAACATAGCTCATAAATGAGAGAGACTAGACTAGGGGGGAGATGGTCTAATGAAAAGTCCCTGAAGGCTGACGTAAAGGAACAGGAAACATGTCATCAACATCTGTCACAAATGTTCAGACTAAAAAGATTAGTGCAATAGATTTAAACAAACACATGACGTAGTATTGGGTAGTGTCTGTTTTTGAGAAGTGGTTACATGAGAAGTTGTTTTATGGTTAAGTGAGTACACACTTTTAGTGTTGTTGACATGGAGCATGTAGCGGGGTCGTCCACTCAAACCTCCAGTGCACATACTGAACACTGAGAGTGGACATTTCAGTGAAGTAGGAGACATCTTGTACACAGCTCTTACATTTTTGAGATGAAAGTATTCATTGATATTCCTGATTTTTCACTGAGGGAGAAGGAGTTAATGTAATTCAAGATTTTTAATCTTTTTAACTGGTTAATTGATTTTTTTGTGGGGAAAAAAACAAATCAGACACACATAATTAGGGCTGCAATTTACGATTATTTTCATTGTCGATTAATCTGTCGATTACTTCTCGATTATTAGATTAGCTGTTTGGTCGATAAAATGTGAAAAAATAGATCAGTGTTTCCCAAGATGACGTTCTCAAATGTCTTGTTTTGTCCACAACTCAAAGATATCCAGTTAACTGTCATAGAGGACAGGGATGCACCGATACTGGATCAGATATTGCTGACAATGGGGGCGATCTATTCAATTCAATTCTATGCTTATATGATATATATACATTATATACTGTAATTTTAATTCCTGTTTAAGTTTTAACCAATTTGTTGCTGCATTAAAAAGGTTTACACTTGAATTGTAATTCTTGTTAATTTAGAAGATTTTTTACCAAGTTGCTGATTTATTATTTTAATAATAAATAACAATTCACTAAATGTAAGAGGAAGTAATGTTTAAGTCAAACCTGATGTTGTCTTACATATAAAAGAATGATCGCAGTCATTAGCTCACTAATACACTAAACACTGGTAACAGATCTCTGGTAGGAGATACAGGACCCCCAGGACTCACACCAGCAGACTGAGGAACAGTTTTTTCCCCCAGGCCATCAGACTTTTAAATCTACAATTCAATTGACACATTCTTCACAAAAATATATCCTATACTGTATATACTGTATATAATCTTAATTACATATGTTCTTAATATGCCTGTATATGTTGTTAATATGCCCTTGTATAAAGTATTTCCTTTTATAATTGTAATGTAAATGTAATTATAATGTAAATGTAATATAATTTATTATTTTAATGGAGCTTCCCGGCAAAAAGTATTTCACACGTTTGTACCTGTACAACCGGCGTGACAATAAACATCTTGAATCTGGAAGATCGGTACTCGGTATACCCAAAGCCAAGGTATCGCTGTCGGTATCGACACTGAAAAAGTCAGATCGGTGCATCCCTTATAGAGGAGTAAAGAAACCAGGAAATATTCTTACTTATTACTACAATAAGTATAATACATACTGTAAGTGTTTTCTTTCCACTAGTCTGAAAGAAGACATGTTATAGAAGCAAAATTGCAAAATTTACCAGTTCATGAAAAATAATGTTTTTGCCTGGGGTGTCTCCCCTTAACCTACATTTAAATTTCAATCTAATATAATTTCACATTATATAAATTGATCAGCAATAACTTGTAAAGTTTGTCAAGTATAAACCGGTCTCACACACACTGTCTGCTTGCTTTCTGTGTCGTCTGTTGCTCTGTGTTTACTGATATGAAGGAGGTCTGGTATGCTGTCTTCTGTTTTGATAAAAAAAAGTAGCTTTTAAAAACAGCCAGTAACATCCTTTCCCATGAATATTACTGTGCATGATGTGGCTACATAGTTTCACATTCACTCCTTTCCTCCTCTAAGTGTGTGTGCATGTGGACACTTGTGTGTGTGTGTATATGTGTGTGTGTGTGTGTGTGTTGAGCAGGAGGAGTCCGACTAGGGGTGTTAAAACAAAAATCTCAGCCCACTAACTGACCTTGTCTGAACTGTACAGTGCACGGAGTGATAGCATGAGGTGCCTTTAGGTCAGAGCAGGGTGTTAAAATTAGCCAACATAACATCTGCGTGTGTGTGTGTGTGTGTGTGTGTGTGTGTGTGTGTGTGTCTTGTCTGGGAGGGGGGAAATGGAAAGGAGTGTGTCTGGTTATGCTGCGTTCATGCCAACTACATCCCACACAAGGCTGAGAGACTGTGGGCTCCTCTGGACCTTTTTTTAATTAAAAGTCCTCACTTTCTTCTGTGTGTGTGTGTGTGTGTGTGTGTGTGTGTGTGTGTGTGTGTGTGTGTGTGTGTCATGACAGCAATCATTTTAATGTATTCGGTTCTCACGGATGCTGAAACGTATTTATTTTCCAGACTTCTAATTAATACAATTAGTGGAACTGAACACAAAGCTGAAAGGAAATGCAATGACATTGTGATCAAATAAAAAATATATTTATTTAAAATATACATTCTTTCATGTATTTTGTGTTTCCAAAATTCAGCCAACGCCTTAAATATCACTTTACCTTTAAACAATGCTGCAATCTATCTTATTCACTCCATCACTTTCTTTCTTAAGAGCGTGTATCAACTGTTTTATAACACTTGATATCTTATTGTGGACTGAACACTTTGACTATAGCAAATAAAGGTTATAAATATACGCTCGAGCATCGTCGTCAGATGGCTCACTTGCACATTGAACTTGCTCAGGTGAGCTCTTAAGTCTGAGAGTTGCTATGGTATTCGCATGCATATATCTCTTTAGTTAATGAAGTCGGAGTTATTTTTAAAACTGCCCCTGCGTCAGTGTAAGAAATACAAGATTGTATGTCTCTTTACAGGTAATTAAATTCAAAGAGGTGTCAAAGAATTTTAAATTGAGTCGAGTTTTTCTTCTACTTTCTATAGGCACCGATTTCTGTTGTGTTGCAATAAAACAACTGAAAATCCTTCAAAATGAAAGCCAGCACTGTATGCCGGGGTTAATCAAAACCAAGCTCACAACCCCCGCCTAGCTAGGTAACCTGCTAGGTAGCATGTGCGTAAAAAGCTAAGTCAATACAAGGACATGTCTGTCTATGTACTGTGAATGACTTTAAGGTCCCATATTATGCTCATTTTCAGGTTCATGCTTGTATTTTGGGTTTCTACTAGAACATGTTTACACGCTTTAATGTTCAAAAAACACATTATTTTCCTCATGCTGTCTGTCTGAATATGCCTGTATTCATGCTCTGTCTGAAACACTTTTAGTGCATTTTAACGGAATAGCAACGGAATTGCGTTGCTAGGAAACAGTTTGAGTCCATGTTTACATCCTGTCAGCTGATGTCATTCACATACACTGCAACAGGAAATGAATTGGGACACATTTAGTATGTTTACGTTTAAAACTGTGAAATGGTCTAGATATTGTACATTTGTGACATCACAAATGGACAGAAATCCTAACGGCTTGTTTCAAATACAGTTTCTGAATACGGGTTGTGTGTATTTCTCCATGGATTAGGTATTTTGATACTTTCACAGTATTTATATATCACTTGAACCTGCTTTATAATATAAAAGACATGAAAATCGCACTTTTTATAATATTGGACCTTTAAAGGTACGGCCAAGGTAATGCTGAGAAAATAGCAAGAGTATGCTAGATTTAAAAAATCCGTCCAATCATTACATTCAGGCCAAATAAAATGATTGGACCAGTGGGCAACCTCTGGGGTCTGAAAAGTGAAGCTAATCCTGAAGTGCCTTAAACTTGCATTCTTTCTAATAGCCAGCAGGGGGCGACTCCTCTGGTTGCTAAAAAAAGTCTGATTGTATAGAAGTCTATGAGAAAATGAGCCTACTTCTCTCTTGATTTATTACCTCAGTACCATTGTAAACATGAGTTTATGGTCTCAATCACTAGTTTCAAGTCTTCTTCAATATAATTCATTTAGTAAATGATGGTCCCATTTAGAGTCAAATAGACCATAAAGCAGGGGATGCTTTAGGGCGTGGCTACCTTATGATTGACAGGTCGCTACCATGGCGTTGTCCGGTCTGGGAGTTGTCTGTGTTTTTGTCCTACAAGTTTCACAGTGTATTTTCAGTTCATGAAAGTTAATTATAACCTTTTTGGTCACCTAAAAATAATTGTTCAGCGTTCAGTTGTAGTTAGCTCCACCCTCTTGTGTCGCTTCTGGTTCCAACGGCCACAATGCCGAACTCGAGGCTTCAAAACGGTAGCCCACAAACTAACGGGTGACGTCACGGTGACTACGTCTACTTGTTATATACAGTCTATGGATTGGACGGGTTTATTATAGTCCTGCGACAGCCACAGATACTGGATATTTTTTTGTTTTAGTTTTTTTTAGTCAGAGTATTTGATTTATTTGTTGCAGTCGGGATGTAATGAGAATTTCAACAAATATAACAGAAAGTGTATTTGAACGGCACTACCACTCCTACCTTTAACTTTGTTGTTGTTCTAGCTAACAAGAGCTAACTGGATAAATCTGGTAACAGTGGTCAAGCTTACTAACTTTATGAAATAAAAAATGACATCAAATAAAATGTATTGGGGAAAATGCCATTATGAAATAAAAACAGACTTTTACAAAAGGGCATTTTGAAATAAAAATGAACTCCTATACAACTTGATAAACATTTTCTAATAATGAGATGAGTTTTTCTTAAATAATTCCAGAAACTATTAAGCCTATATATTTTATACAACGTATTCATAAATTTATGTCATAATTTATTATTTTTATACTTAATATTGACACTTTTGGGGTTCCATACAAGAGACATGGCTGCTATTATCAAAGTCTGGACAAAGCATGAACTAAGTATTGAAGCACCTGTGGGGCGTCAACCCAAATTCAGACCCCTAATGACAGCCCTGAGAGACACTAGTGTGCAAGAAGTGTGTGTGTGTGTGTGTGTGTGTGTGTGTGTGTGTGTGTCTGCGGATGGCCCGTGGTCGTCATGGTGAGGGAGGTTGGGGGCTGCACTTTAGCTGTGGTGTGACCAAGAGCCCAATGGTTTTGTGTGCTAATATACTGTGTATATATATATGTGTGTGTGTGTGTGTGTGTGTGTGTGTGTGTGTGTGTAGCGGTGGCTTCAGTAAACCACCCCCATACAGAGAGGCTTGGTGCATTATGGGTTGTGTGTGCAGCAGGGATGGGGTGTGGGTTTCTTTTCATCATGAACAAATGGTACAAAAAGACACAGTGTGGAGGAAGACAGACAGAAACATGCATCCAAGTTTCACATTCATGCTTTGTAAAGGAAGAGGTAACACGTGTGTGTGTGTGTGTGTGTGTGTGTGTGTGTGTGTGTGTGTTTTTTTTAAAGGTCCCATATTGTAAAAAGTGAGATTTTCATGTCTTTTATATTTTAAAGCAGGTTTAAGTGCTTTATAAATACTGTTAAACTATCAAAACGCTCAATATACGGAGAAATACACACAGCCCATATTCAGAAATTGTGCTTTTGAAACAAGCCGTTAGGATTTCTGTCCATTTGTGATGTCACGAATATACAATATTTAGACCATTACACAGTTTTAAACATAAACATTCTAAATGTGTCCCAGTCTCTTCCCTGTTGCCGTGTATGTAAATAATATCCGCTGACAGGAAGTAAACATGGACCCAAGCTGTTGCCTAGCAACGCAATTCCGTTGCAATTCCGTTGAAATGCACTAAAACGTAGTGTTTCAGACAGAGCATGAATACAGGCATATTCAGACAGACAGTATGAGGAAAATAATGTGTTTTTGTGAACATTAAAGCATGTAAACATGTTCTAGTGGAAACGCAAAATACAAGTATGAACCTGAAAATTAGCATAATATGGGACCTTTAAGAGCCGCACCACTATGGCAAATTCCTCTCAACTGTGTTGACATGGCAATAAAGTATTGAATTGAAATTAAACACATGCTGACACAACGTGCAAGCAAGCTGATTGGTGTTTAATGCCAATAATCGCTGGTTGGATCATTTGGGCAGTCTGTGTGTGTGTGTGTGTGTGTGTGTGTGTGTGTGTGTGTGTGTGTGTGTGACTCATGCTGGAACATGCCTATGTTTCAGATTTCTTAGTTTGGTAGTCAGTCACGTTCTGTGTGTTGGCAGCAGTGTCGGTTTCATCATCATCACGAATACACACACATACACAAACATACAAACACAGTCATCGGGTTTAAATGAGGACACATGTATACTTCCTAATGCACAAAGCATTAAATGAAATGAGATTAAACACACACCGTGAAGAGGTTTCACTGAAACTACTTTCTTCTAGAGGAATAGTCCCTGTGAACAGTGAAGTCTGCAGATTATCAGAGTAGGTCTTTCCTTCTGGGAGACATGCTGCTGTTGGATTGTATTGGGGTGGTAGCAGAAATCTGAGGCACAGACAATAGTGGAATGTCACAAAGTACATTTATTCAAGTACTTCTGCTTTACTTGAGTTACCAATATATAGCCTACTGCTTTAGAGACATTTCAGAGAGAAATATGGCACTTTTTACACTACATACAGTATATTTCACAGTATTAGTTACTAGTTACTTTGTATATCAACTACTGTATACAAATATCAATTTAACCACATAATATGACACTTTATAGAATAAACTACCAATGTTTATATAAAATAGTTCAACTGACTTCCAGCTCCACCAGGTACAACAGTGAAATGCTCAAGTGTCAGTAATAATTAACCAATAATAGATTATATCATAATTAAGGCTGTCGATCGATCAAAATATTGAATCGCGATTAATGACATGATTGTCCATAGTTAATTGTGATTAATCGTAAAATTAATCACACATTTTGTATCTGTTCAAAATGTACTTTAAAGGGAGATTTGTCAAGTATTTAATACTCTTATCAACATGGGAGTGGGAAAATATGCTGCTTTATGCAAATGTATGTATATAATTATTATTGGAAATCAATTATCAACACAAAACAATGTCAGATATTGTCCAGAAACCCTCACAGGTACTGCATTTAGCATAAAAAATGTGCTCAATTCATAACATGGCAAACTGCAGCCCAACAGGCAACAACAGCTGTCAGTGTGTCAGTGTGCTGACTTGACTATGACCCAAACGGCATGTGATTATCATAAAGTGGGCATGTCTGTAAAGGGGAGACTCGTGGGTACCCATAGAACCCATTTTCATTCACATAACTGGAGGTCAGAGGTCAAGGGACTCCTGTGAACATGGCAGTCATATGTCTCTTCACTCCAGCTTTAAAACTGAGCCCGCTACAACCTGGAAAGATCAATTGTGTTAATGTGTTAAAGAAATTAGTGGCGTTCAAACAAATTTGCGTTAACGCGTTATCACGTTAACTTTGACAGCCCTAACTTAAATATGAAATATGGTTGTTAGAGAATAAACTACCAAACTATTATAAAATAGTTCAAATGACTTCCAACTCCACCAAATACAATAGTAAAATACATGAGCGTCAGTTTTAGTTAACCAATAATAGATTATATGACAATATAACACTCATGGGTGCAGAGGTGGGTAGACGAGCCAAAAATTGTACTCAAGTAAATGTACTGTTACTTTGCAAAAAAAGTAGTTAACCTGCCACATATACACCAGACAATATTTCCAGTCTGTGTCTCTCAAGTGTGATCACAAAATATGACATACTATATACTATACTCTGACTGACTTCAGACAAGTGTTCACAACCGGAGCCCACTGCACTGTGTGCTGTTAATTTGTCTGTAAATATTAACTGCTAGTGCTATTTGAAAGCCATAATGTTAATGTCACTCCTGCAGCAGCTTTCAGTCGTGCTGAATTTGAACGGAGTCACGGGAGGCGTGGCTGCGGTAGGATAACAAAGCGCCAGCAGACCTGAGACCAGCTGACCACCTGTCTCTAAACGTATCATGAATGCATAATATAATAAATAAATAAAAGTAGCGCGGTGATTGTATCCAAATGTAACGCGTCATTCCCCAAATTCAGCAAGGTCAGGCAGGTGATTGTACGGATCAGCGTCTGCACCAGGACCAAACGGAATACCGTACAGGGTGTATAAGAACTGCCCAAGAGTGCTGAAGCTCCTATGGACCCTCATCAGAATCGTCTGGACCAAACAGAGCATCCCATCTGAGTGGCAAAGGGCAGTGACAGTCTCCATTCCAAAGGAGAAGAACTACAAGAACATCAACCAATTCAGGAGCATAGCCCTACTGAACATTGATGGTAAGATTTTCCTTTCCGTGATGGCAAGAAGGATGACAACCTACTTGATGGAGAATGGCTATATCGACACCAGCTGCCAGAAGGCCGGAGTCCCAGGCTTCCCGGGCTGTGTGGAGCATGCCTCAATGATTTGGGAACAGATCCAGACCGCAAAGGTCCGCGTTGTATGGCTGGACCTGGCCAGTGCGTATGGGTCAGTACCACACCAGCTCATTGCTTTTGCATTGGATTTCTTCTACATCCCAGACAACATCAAGACCATGGTTATGAGCTACTTTCAGGACATGCGCATGTGCTTTGCACTGCAAAAGTTCACCACCGACTGGCAGCAGCTGGAAGTAGGGATCGCAATGGGATATTCCATCTCCCCTATCCTCTTCGTGGCAGCCTTTGAAGTTATCCTGATCGGGGCAAGGCAGGAAGTGGGTGGAGTCCAGTTGTCGGTAGGCCGGAGACTTCCCCCACTAAGAAGCTACATGGACGACATCACCTGCATGCTGCAAACTGCACCATGTACGTCCAGGCTCCTGAAGAGACTGGATGAACTGATCACCTGGGCAAGGATGAAATTCAAGCCACAAAAGTCAAGGAGTCTTTCCTTGCGGAAAGGGGATCGGGACGATAGGACCATCTTTAACATTGGCGGACATAACTTCCCCCGCATCATGGACCAGTCCATCCAAAGTCTGGGAAGGCGATATACATTGAGTCTCTCCGACAAGGAGATGGGGAAAACCATTCCTCTGTAGCTTTCAGCAGGCCTGTCAAAGATCGAATCAAGCCAGCTACCCGGAAAGTACAAGGTGTGGTGCTACCACTTCACCCTGTGCCCAAGGATAATGTGGCCGCTGAAGCTGTTCGAAGTTACCTCATCAGCTGTAAGCAGGATGGATGCCAAAGCTAACTCCTCCATCCGCAAATGGCTAGGGCTCCCACAATGCTTCTCAGCAGCAGGCATGTACGGGTGGAACTCACTCCATCTACCCCTGAAATCTATCACCCTCAGGTACAAGCAAGAAAAGGCAAGGCTGGTGATGGAACTAAGGGACTCCTCTGACAATGCTGTAGAGGACATGCATGCCCGAGTGGTGACTGGAAGGAAATGGAGGGCTGAGGAGGAAGTCCAGAAGGCGGTGAGCAGACTGCAACACCAGGAGGTGGTGGGAGGTTACCAGAATGGAGCAAGAACAGTACAGGGTACAGGCCGTTGTGCAGGGCCATTGGACAACGTGGGAGGGTGTTGCAAGTCGAGTGATCAACTGGGCAGACTCCTGGAAACTGCCACAGGCTCGACTCAGCTTTCTCATCAGAGCAGCCTACAACACCCTACCCAGCCCTCGAAACCTCCATCAGTGGTTTGGGACAGAGCAAACCTGTGACCTCTGCGGGACCATCAAAGCCTCCCTCCAGCACATTCTGTCAGGTTGCAACACCGCACTGACACAGGGTCGGATTAGATGGCGGCACTCGGTCGTGCCGCCATCTAATCCACGAGGGAGTCAACAGAGGATAATTTTTTTCAGGTAGGGGGATCCTGCACTACATACCATCAAGAGACCAGCACCTAAGTCCCTGACACCAGGGATGGAGTGGAAGATGGAGGTGGACCTGGGCAGGCAACTCCACTTTCCCAGAGAAATCAACAGCACCACACTGCGGCCAGGCATGGTTCTGTGGACCACAGCCGGAAAATCAGCGCTGCTGGTGGAGCTCACAGTGCCATGGGAAGAGGGGTTGGAGGAGTGTAGGGAAGGTGGATGGAGTGCGAGGCTCTTCCCAGAGGAGGTGGGTGCTTTGTTGGAGACTCAACAACACGTCTGCTCAAGGACCTGGGGCTATGGGGAACCAGACTGCATAAGGCAACCAGGGAGGTATCAGAAGAGGCAGAGAAGGCAAGTTTTGGCTCTGGCTGAGAAGACGGGACAAAGCATGGGGAGCAAGCAACTCCTGAAGAAGGTTAGCTGCAGGGAGTGTCAGGGAGACATACCTGTTCACTGCCCCGCCACCAGGAGATGTTCTGGGCTAAGGGGCGAAACATCAATGAACGGTGGTCCCCAGCTGATCACCCTGCAGCTAACTAAGTGGGCACCGGTGGAGGTGCGGCAAGCCTAGAGCCTAGCAGGAACAACACCTACCTGTACAGATAAAAAAATACCAGTAGTGCATGAGACAGGTAATTTGAAAAAAATCATGTGCCTCAGTGCTCCTAAAGGCATCTGCAAGATTTCACAGACCGGAGGAAAACAACCAGTCAAAGCTGATCTGGAGTCTGCCGTCCAGCTGCCGTCTATGAGAGCCAACTGTCAATCACTCGCAAACTCCGATCAAACGGTCAAACCAGGCAGCGCTGATCAAATATGAATCAATATTCTGTTACTGTAATGTTTATTTATCTCCACAAATGTTTTCAGAATCATCTTGTAGTGTACTGTTTAGCTGTAAAATGAGAAAGTTTGTGACCCGGCAGCCATGTTGAGATCCACTAAGGAAATACCAAGCAGCGCCCACCAACCGGAGCACAGCCAATAGGAACGCTCTCTCTCTGAAATGACCTGTGATTTGTCAGTCTGCCGTCACGGGCTAGATTTTTTAAAGCCTGAAAACAGAGCCATGAGGAGGTGCAGAAGTCTAGTTATCTCTCAGAACACTTGAATTACAATATGCTGAAAGGTTATTATGGAATTTTTGCCCAATGATGCCAAGATCTTGTTGCCTACTGGAGCTTTAAGTACATTGTGCTGATGATCGTTCTGTACTTCTTTAGTATGATTGTGAATGCAGGACTTTCACTTGTAATGGAGAATTTTAACATTGTGGTATTGCTTCTTTTACTTTAAGTAAAGGATCCTCCACCACTGGACACAGATATCTCAAAACCAAAACTATCTGCACAACTGGAAATATGTTGTTTTTTTGTCATTTTGTTACCCTTTTTAGATTACAACCCCCAAAAAAAGAAACTGTAACAAATTACACTTCTGTAGTCAGGGCCGTCTCATAAAATTTGAGAAATGCTTTTAGATTGTGAGTGACGCACTGAAATATTTCTTTCACTCTGGGTTTGTGGAGAGTGTTTTTAATTGCAGCTAGCCGTGTGGCTGCAGGCAGAGCGGCCACACTGCGGTGGGAAAGGCAGCAGTCAAGAGTCCCTTTTTTCATGACCTGTTTGGGTGAGGAACTCTGCTGACACACAACCGACATACAAATACACTCATGCACAGACACGCCCATGCTGCATGTGCACATATATACACACACACACACACACACACAGACCATGACGCACACACGGGTACACTCCTTCATACTGACACAACATGTGCACAAGAAAACATACAGTAAGTTCAATGTATGCATAGATGCATATAGACACGCATGCATGCCCGCACCCAAACACACACACGCACATTGCAGACACACACACACACACACACACACACACACACACACACATACACACACACACACAGTATTTATTCTAAGAGTGTATCCCTCCCTGATGACCGGTTAGGACGAGGAGTGCTGCTGGCGAAGGAGACCAATCCAAGCCATTCTACAGTTGATTTACTGTCCCACCACCAGTCCACTACTGTATAATTACCCTAACACACACACACACACACACACACACACACACACACACACACACATACACACACACACACACACACACACACACACACACACACAGACATACAGGCTTACACACACATAATTACACACAGTCACAAGCACGTACTTACTGTACACTCATATGTACACACATGGATAAAACATGTAACACAAGGGTAGAAAAATAAACAACAAACAATGCATGGCTGCAGAACAGAAATCCTGTTTTTTTCTCTTCTAATTTTATATACAGGGTTTAATCATTGTTGCTGTACGTGTGCATTCAAATAAGAGCTCAACTAAGTCATTATTTTACATTTTTAGCCCTTTTATTTTTCAAATCCAGTTAGAGAAAATGATGTTTTCCTATGCCTGTCTATGCTGCAAAAACTAATCAAGAAATGTAGTTTTATATGCATATTTCTTTCTTTGAATAAAAGAAAAATGGAAATATGACGAGATAACATATGGAAGATGGAAGCAAAAAAAGGGTGGTAAGGATCTGAATCTTCTGAGCAGCTGAATACCTAACTGTGAAATTTACCGAAATTCAAGTAGGTGAGAACGAGGTTGGTCGTCACCCTTTTTACTTTCATTTGAATCCCTTCAATGTGTAACGGGAGCCTAAAGCGTCAGGTAGGAATGCAGTGACCTTACTCTCCTTGAGCTTATTCTGTTCAGAAGATATGCACGTCAAATACGTCTTATGCACTTGTGACAACCATCCCCATTGGGTTTTCTACTGTATGTTATTTTATTCAGGAAAAATAAAAAAATGGAGGCTCTTAAAAATGAATTTAAAAAGTTTAATTTCATCGAAATGCAACAACCTAACACATCTCCTGAATCGAGAGAACATAAACAGGAAAAATCATTCAATCAAGTGAATTGTTTATCCTTATATAATACTCTAGGAAAAAAACTAGCTCTCTCTTCATACTTTTTAATGGTAATATTTTTTTTTATTATGAACCCATTGTGTACAAGCCTGGAAGAGAAACGCAGAAGAGCTGAATATTTACATTTTGACATAAAAAACACTAGAAGTCCTCTCACCTCAATGTCAAGTATCTTACTCCTGGAATGACCCTGTAGGTGACCTCTGACCCCTATTCTGAAAATTTCATTTTATTTTGAAAACTATCTGTTAGAGATGTGATGTGAGGACATTTTCCCACCGGTTAATAAACTTGTGACAACACCGGTGTTACCGATTACACCGGACATTTTACAAGAAAAGCTGGTGGTCAGCGTTTACTTTGATCTTTACCGTTGGATGGTTGCCCACCAGTCAAGCTTTCACTGCGGGGCCGCAGGTTTCTACCCACCACTGTTCCGTTATAGTTTCCTTAAAGGTCCCATATTATACTCATTATCAGGTTCATACTTGTATTTTGTGTTTCTACTAGAGCATGTTTACATGCTGCAATGTTCAAAAAAACCTTCATTTTCCTCATACTGTCGGCTTGAATATGCCTGTATTCACTCTCTGTCTGAAACGCTTGGTTTTAGCGCATTTCGACGGAATTGCAACATTGCGTTGCTTGACAACAGCTTGGGTCCATGTGTACTTCCTGTCAGATGATGACATTCACATACACTGCAACCAGGAATAAACGGGGACACATTTAGAATGTTTACGTTTAAATCTGTGTGAAGGGTCTAAATATTGTATATTTGTGACATCACAAATGGACAGAAATTCTTACAGCTTGTTTCAAATGCAGAGTTTCTGAACACAGGCTGTGTGTATTTCCCTGTGGATTGAGCACTTCAATACTTTCACAGTATTTATAAAGGACTTAAGCCTGCTTTATAATAAAAAAAACATGAAAATCGCACTTTTTTATAATATGGGACCTTTAAACATGAAGGACCCTTCAACAGTAATTTTAAAGCTTAATAAATTACCTAAAAATAAGTTTTCACTATGTATGCTGCACAATATCTTCCTTATCTATAATGTCGTTGCAAAGCAGCCACTTCGCCATAGCGGCTTCCCCTTCCACTCATGTAATTTTGCCCTTGTCCTCGTCGTCTGAGTCTGCCTGCCTGCAGTCCGATTTGTCACTCTCAAACCTGCAATTGTATTCAAGGCCAAATATAGGGGTGGGAATGCTAGGGTGGGCTGTCTATGTGTCACACAACAAAGCTTCGCACAAGGGTGTAGCCCTCTCCCTTACATCCTCCCACCTAACCGCCCGGCATGGCCAAGTTGTTTGCATGGAAACGCGTCTGTGTGTGTGTGTGTGTGTGTGTGTGTGTGTGTCCAAGCTCTCCCCACCCTCCTCTCCTCTGGTGAGGCAGAGATTACTCCCTCCTCCCTCTCCTCTTGCTGCTTTATTTGGAGTGTTTCTCAGAGATTCGTGTCCTGTCACTCCTCCTGTCTACAGCGCTGACCTTCATCGTCTCGCTTTTTTATCCGTCCCTTTTCTCCTTCACGATTTCAATTTCACTTCCTTTTGATATCCACGCCAACTCACTGACTTAACAAACCAAATTTATAGACAACCGTTTAGAAATCTGTTCAAGTCTTCTTTTCTTTTTTTGCAGCCTCCAGAGCAAAAGTGAAATAAACACCAGCGGGGAAGCGCCAGCGTTTTGATGGGCATGTGATTTGTACAAAGTTACAAGCCGTTGTAAGGCAGGAATTGGAAGTTCCCTATTATTACATGGTAGAAAAAAATGAGTGGCCTTTAATGTTGAGAGATGGAAAGGGAGATGATTATGGTTTATGTGCTAGGGCATCCCGATTATATGACCACAGAAACCCATGCTGAGTCACGTAGGTCAAGATAGGATGTGAATGAAACAAACACACACAAAGACACGGCTGGAGGGCAGAGGGAGACGCTCTCAATGATCATCTCATCACATGCACGTGTAATATCTTTTAGTTTCTCACACGGTTTACATTATTTAAAGGTCCCACATTATGCTCATTTTCAGGGTCATACTTGTATTTTGTGTTTCTACTAGAACATGTTTACATGCTGTAATGTTAAAAAAAAAATCCATTATTTTCCTCATACTGTCTGTCAGAATATACCTGTATTCACCCTCTGTCTGAAACGCTCCGTTTTAGTGCATTTCAACAGAATTGCGTTTCTAGGCAACAGTTTGGGTCCATGCTTATTTCCTGTCAGCTGATGTCATTCACATACGCTGCAACAGGAAATAAACTGGGACACATTTAGAATGTTTATGTTTAAAACCACGTAATGGTCTAAATATTGTATATTTGTGACATCACAAATGGACAGAAATCCTAACGGCTTGTTTCAAACACACAATTTCTGAATACGGGCTGTGTGTATTTCTCCGTATATTAAGTGTTTTGATAGTTTAACAGTATTTATAAAGCACCTGCTTTATAATATAAAAGACATGAAAATCTCACTTTTTACAATATGGGACCTTTAATTCTCAGCCTCCATTTGACCTGTTTGCTGTAAACAAAGGGGACATTTCACACCGACTTCTAGCAGAGTGATTAAGAAATTTGTTGACTAATTTTGTTGACATACTGGAGTCGGGAATCTGAGGCTTTATCGCTAAAAATATATACTTTTGATAAAATTATACTTTTATGTCTGTAAAGTGCTCATCACAAATAAAAAAACTTGCTCACTCGTGAAAAATAGATTAATTAATTGCATATTTTGTGTTTGTGATTATGGGCTTCTCCATAAGCATTTCATACAACATTATACTACACGTCTTATACAGTATACAGTATATATTGGGGAAGTACTGCATACTAACAGAGTATATAATGGTTTTTCATGTGACATGTACTATGTATGTCATATACTAAAACAGGCATATTCCATCGGAGGCCCGTTGGCTGAATCCGGCCCTTTGATCATTTATAAATATGAAAAAAGTACTTCAAAAATAATAATAATTTCTTCCAATAAGCGAGTTTATTACCTATCTTCAATGTTACCACTCACGCTACTGACTGTTAAAAGCAATATTTTCTATTTTCTATTATTTATAAAAACCAGCAAACATTCCAAGTTTATGGGTGGTTACATTGTTTGATTATTAATTTTGTGGTTACTGGAGTTGGGAATCTGAGGCTTTATCGCTAAAAATATTTTTCATTGAAATTTGACTTTTGTGTCTGTAAAGTGTTCATCACAAATAAAAACTTGCTCACTCATATGAAAAATAAATAACATATACTTGGTAAAATGTACAATTTCAGTACTTTAACAATGTTTGCATATATCGTGTTCATGGGCCTCTTCATATGCATTTCATACAACATTATACTACACGTCTTATACAGTATATATTGGGGAAGCATTGCATACTAACATCGTATATAATGCTTTTTCATGTGACATGTACTATGTATGTCATATACTAAAACAGGCATATTCAATTGGAGGCCCGTTGGCCCGAATCCGTCCCTTTAACAACCTCAATCTGGCTCTTTGAGTATTAAAAAAATAATAGCTGACAGCTGACAACCTGCTAAACTAAACTAAATGTGCAGTGGAGACTTTTACTGGGAAAGTGGCTGCATGTCCGCGACACTACACGCAGCATCGTAGCTGCTAAGTTAACGCTCCCGGACATGAAAATCTGAACTGGGGACTCCCGTCAACCAATATCTGTTGTGCTCCTGCAGCTGGTGCACCGCTGCGTACAAGGCACAAATGTTGTCGGTTAATGGTTAATAATCGGTTAACGAGGGTTGATTATCGGCTAAGACATTTTTTCAAAATGAGCATCCCTAATCATTAGTGAAGATATATGTCCCAGTAAAGCACTGTTTGTCTCAACTGGGAAGCCTGTCTTGTGGTGTCTTTATAACACAACTCAAGATCACACCTGTTCCATTAGCATGATGATATTAGTATTTAGCACAGTAGTAAAGCCTCACAGAGCTATAGACTCTTAATCTTTAATGCATATCCGTCATGTAAGACATTCAGTATCTTGAACATCCTGAAACACACTAAACTCTAAAGGTGACACCTCTCATCTGCAATATTTTCTTCAACTTCCTCTGAACACAACCTGTTGGCATCATTTCCACGTCTATATAAACGTAGCTGCTGAAAAACAGGCTACATTTTTACAAGCATGATTACAGCTAATTTCTTTTGCACACTTTGTCTCTCAACACAACCAACAGGTCTCACGTCTATGCTCAATTTTCCTGTCCACACTCCCTTCTCTACACAATGAGCCCATCATAATCATTTGTCCGGTGAACAGGGAGGCACATGGGGCGCGCCCCGCGCTCAAGTGCCCCTCCGCCCCGTGATGACACTCCTGAAATATGCAGCGGCGCGTGTGACAGCGGCTACACCTGTGACTCACCTGTGCATGTCCATGCCCCTGAGATATCGCCCCCAAACCCATCCTCCACACGCACACACACACACACAGGCCAACCACCAAGGGCAAGGGAGGGGGGTTCAGTCTGGGCCGAGGTGCAAGACGCTGCCCGCGTGCTTTAATTTTCACCTCCCCCACCATGACCCTCTGTAACTGGTGACACAAGTGGCCTCCTGCTGCTCCTCTCCCGTCTGCCCCCCTATTCCTGTCTCCTCAATTTTCTCTTTGCTTTTCTCAGATTTTATTGGTTATAAAAACGAAAAACTTTAGCGAGCGCGTACATGAAACAAGCCACAACAAGTCCTCATTCAGGATGTGACAAATGGGCAGCAAACATTAAAAGTATTAGAAGAGACAAAGGAGGGATCTTTGGCTCATTTCTTTCTCCGCCTTTTCTTCCCTTCTCCTACCAACTCAACCACCGGCAAGGTTACTGTTGTGAATATGCAGATTGTTTTTTTGTCATTTGTATAAACAGTGTTTCAATGCTGATCTATGCATGTTTTTAATACCTCTCTGATGCATTCGTTTACATGCATATGTGCATTTCTGCATGCCTTACACACGCATGTACGCTCTTCATTGGAGCGTGTTTTTGTGTGTCTCACAATCGTCATACTATGAGGATCTTCAGCAGTGTGTGTCTGTGTGTGTGTGTGTGTGTGTCATCAGCTGATGAGGTGTTTACTAGGTTCTGTCTCTAGCCTGGAGGGAGCCCGAGCACACTCTAGTCCCAGCCACCACACACCAGAGTAATTGGCCTTTTCACACTGCATAAGCTTCATTACCTGCACCCCCATTTGCAATGCAGAATGTAACGTGCCACAGAGTGTATGGAGTGAATGCATAAACAGGTTTGGTTCAATTCATTTTTGGGAGGGTTTGGGGTGCGGGGCTAACAATGAATGATTTAGGGGGCCCGCTAACTGCAGCACAATTTTCTCTCCCGCGTTCGCCATTAGGAGCGTCGGGTTTCCGATGGTTCGGTTTTAAATTGTTATGTCTCAGTAGGTGTTTGTTATATTTTACCAGTCAGTCTATTATTCAGTCACTTTTTCAAGGGTAGGAGTGAGTTTCTCTATCTAAACTGCTGTGTGGAGTTAAAAAAACTAGAGTAAAATTATGTTGAACAAAGTTAATCTGCTATTCAATTAAAAGCACAGTAAATAAAGCAAAGAATAGCTGCGTTATGAGTAAAAACTCGTAGGGATGCATAAGTGAGAGAACACTTTTCATACAATCATTTCCTTTAAAGGTGCTAAATGTGAGTTTGGGAGCATTTCTGTGCCTTCGCATGGCTCTCAACATGGCGACGGCTGAGCCGGCTACAGTTCCGCAACAGCACCGTGGGTCGGGTCAGCGCTATCAGCGGGGCTTGAGCTTAAGGATGTTCCGTCATCCCGGGGCCAAAAATAAATATGATCAGAGAAGATGAAAATTAATTTTAGGGCGAATTTTGGACAAGCGTTGAAAGAAATATATGCACTTATATATCTGAAAATGACTGCACGTTTTGTGTAGCACACCGTTATTATTAAACCTCCTTGACAACATAAACACACACACACACACACACACACACACACACACACACACACAGCACATACTGCCGGCATGTGACCTCACGACAGCCACAGCAGCAATGGAAAATGATTCCCATGTTAATGAGGTAAGATTTCTAGTATTAACGTTGCCAGTTATCTAACGTTAGACTGCTGGATGTTAACGGTAACGTTACAGTTAACGCTCACTAACAAGTCGGCAGTCGACGTTTGCATTTACAGTGATAACGTTACGTTAAAGAGGAGTCAAAACTCCGCAACAGCTCCAATCATGTTACTAATGTTAACCCTCTTACTTCTCTTTGTCCCTCTGGATAATAAGGCTGCAATGAGATCTCTTCATATCATGTTGTCCGTGGCAACATGCTGCTCCTCTCCCCATGACGGGAGCATCTTGTCCTGCAGCTCCTGCAACTTTAGGATGCACGTAGCTAGCAGGGCCGGTTCCAGCTTTTTGGGGGCCCAAATGCAAAATCTTGTTTTTTGACCAAATGCTACTTTTTACACATAGAAAATATTTTAATTTAACTTGCTGCATTGTTAACATCAAAATCAAAACAAACAGAATAATAAAAAGACTAAAAACTAATAAAATTACTTTTTGAAATCCCAAAAATCTCACCGACCCGTCTTGAAACACGGACCAAGGAGTCTAACGCACATGCGAGTCAGAGGGTACAAGCAAAACCCTGTGGCGCAATGAAAGTGAGGGCCGGCCAGGGTGGGATCCCGGCCCCGCAGATCGGGCGAACCACCGACCTGTCTCGCCTGCACCATCGGGGAGGTGGAGCGTGTTGTATTGGAGCTGTTTTGCAAGTACAAGTACATGAGCACAGTATCGGTATCGGTGCATCCCTAAAATGTATGAACAAAAATAGACCACTTTTGATGTTCGATTTATGTTAAAGGTCACTTTGAATGATTAACTAATGATCACGTAGAAAAACAAAGATTCTAAATTTGGGACGGTCCACATTTTGGGGCGGTTCCGGGAGGATGGTGAAAAAAAGTTAGTTTAGAGCCTTTACCAGCTGTAACCATCTTATGAGAGCAACGCAGAGCGGCAGCCGGAGCTAGCCAGTGGGGCACGCTCACATGCACTAAAAGCAACTTTGATTACAACACACACACAGAGGGAGATTGACTTCATTCTCTGCTCAGGTAGACATTACTCCTCCATATCTTTACATAGCTAATAGTTGTTTGCTAATATATTAATGCTCTGGAAATTGAATTTAGAACCTTTAACAAAAGTTAATCTGCTATTCAATTAAAAGCACAGTAAATGAAGCAAAGAATAGCTGCATTATGAGTAAAAACTGCCGAACCCTGCCTTTTTTTTTGTCGTGCAATTTGGACCACGATTTTTATACCTAGCAAAGGCACCAATTTATGCATGAAAAAGTATAAAATAAAACATTTTACCTTCAAAAAAGTATGCTATTAGTAATGGAGTATAATTTCTCTCCTTACTGAACAAAGCCTTGTACTTATTTAACTGTATTTTAGAATAAAAATAACACAAATATCTGTACTTATTATCTTTATCAACTTTAAAAAGGCAACCAGAATCTACATCAGTCAAAAGAAAAAGTCACTTTCATCGGTGCAGTGTGTCTTATTTCGACTGCACACTGACAATCTTGACTAGTAGTGCAAGTGTCAAAGACAGACAGAAGCCTCCATTTGAGGACTGAGGCAGCATTTTGCCCACTGATAACTTTGGTAAATAAGGGATATTTCCAACACTTCTGTATTACACTGTTGTACAAAGACAAAACAAACACTTTCCCAAAAAGGCAACTCACAATAGGTTAGAAAATTTAAAAAAGCATCTACAATGCTATGAAATGGAAAATGCTAAATAGATAGAATAATAAAGAATACAACTTGTGCAATATGAGGAGTGTTTCAATTAGTTCCACATTGATTATATTCCATATAATGCCAATTAATTCAGTAATTGTTGTCGGATTGTCAGATATCAGTGATAATAGGGCCGATCTATTCAATTCAATTTTATATGAGTATACTTTATATGTTATATACTGGAACTGTTTACGTTTTGACCAATTTGTTGCTGCATTAAAAGGTTTACACCTGAATTGTAATTCCTGCTAATTTTGAAGATTTGTTTTACGTAGTTGCTGGTGTGAGATTTATTATCTTAATAACAAATAACAGTTCACTAAATTTATTTAATTTAAATTACTTTCTATTTTTTTTTTAAATTGTATCTATTATTTATATTTATTTCTTACATTTTGTTTTGTTAGGAGGCAATATTCAAGCCAGATGTAGCCTCAAACATAAAAGAATGATCCAAGTCACTTCCACACAGTGAGGCATACAGCTGATTAATTAAACACTGGTATCGGATCGGTACTCAGTATCAGCCGATACCCAAAGCCCAGGTATCGCTATCGGGTCTGAAAAAGTCTGATCGGTGCAACCCTAATCATTTCCTGCATAAATGTGTAAATGTGTAGGACAAAACATTGCAGTGTATTTCAGTGTGTGATACTGAAATGTTACTTTTGCACAATCAACTCACAGCTGACTGACACAGACAGCTGTCTATGTGCTGATTCCCTCCTAAACACTTCTGCCCTGTAAGGTGACTTGATAATGAAACTCTGGACACTCCTCCTCCCTTGCCAGGCTCATATTGATGTACTGTATCTTTACCACCTGCGGCTTCCATACAACAACCAGCTCTTCGTCTCACAGAACCAGACGGGATTCTGTCACTTTGTGCTCAGAATATCTGGAGACAACCAGCTGAAACTGTTGCTGCAGATCACGAATGTACCTTGTGTCCCCACAAGACGCTTAACAAACACTTTCACTGCATCCGTTTCTTGATGGTAAAAGATCTTTATCTCCTTCACAACATTTACCAACCACTTGTTTTTCTCTTCGACTGTAATGTCGAAGGGCTTCCTGTTGTCTGAACCCCATTAGATGTCCCAACACCTGAAGAACAACACATTTCTAGGCAAATTATGGAGCTTAGTTTAGTGAGAGAACTAGTCCTGACGGACACTGTAGTCCTGTCCTGACAGACAAATAGAAATGTACAGATTTCTATCTGAAATATGTGGCTATAGACACATTATTAAATCATTTTGTCCAGACTTGCTTCTTGTGCCTCCCTGTTCTCTTCCCCATGTCACTTCATAACATCATCCTCCTCTCCAATTATGTCAAACAGAGTCTGGCGGCGACAGATCGGCTGAACTCAGAGGTGACCTCAGTCCACTGCGTCAGCGCTGAAAATGAGTTCATACACCATTTAATATGTTAAACCCAGCGGTGGAAAGTAACTAAGTACATTTACTCAACTGTACTTAAAGGTACAGTGTGTAGAATTTGGTGTCATCTAGTGGTGTGGTTGTAGATTGCAACCGACTGATTGCAACTCCGCTCACTCCTCCCTTTCCAAGACTGTGGTAACGTGAGCTGTTGTTGGGCCAACGATGGACGGTTGGAAAATTTGAACATCTCGACCTATCCTAGGCGGTACCACTGTTTTGCACTCTGCGGCTCACGTTACCGCAGTTTCACTAGCGTGTTGGAGCACTACGGTGGCCTTCAGGTTACGTAAAAATGTAAAAGCCTCTCTCTAGAGCCAGTGTTTGGTTTGTCCGTTCTGGGCTACTGTAGAAACATGGCGGAGCAACATGAAGAGGACCCGCTCCCTACATAGATATGAAGGGCTCATTCTAAGCTAAGGAAAACACAACGATTCTTAGTTTCAGGTGATTACACAATAATGAAAATATAGTTATGAATATTATATTCTACTTCTGCCAATATATCCCCTGAAATGCTACACCTGAGGTGGCCAAACTCTGGCCCACAGGCCAAACTCCGGCCCGCAGGCCAACCGCTGCCTGTTTTTAAATGGCCTACTGTGAATTTTTAAATATAAACTAGAATATGACTTAAACATATTTCTAATAAGTTGCACTATATGTACATTGTACAATTTTTTCTGAAATTATCTCTGCCAATATTTTACTATTTCTGTCTGTTCTGTTTGTTACATCTTAGTATTAGACTTAAATTTCCATTTTCCATTCCGATTTGCATCGTAATCTTTGAACTGGGTGCTTAGGCCATGAACAGAAATCAATATTTGGTTATTTCTACCTGTTTTAACTTTACTTATTTACATATTTATCACATAACATCATAAGATTTTAAGTGGGCACTCAGGCCATGCACTGTAATAGAGTTTTAAAGTATTTAATTAATTTAAATTACATTTAAGAGCAGCAGATACATAAATACTTTTTGTAGGCCTACGTGGGCACACCGACCAACTTTAAACTGTTTAGTGGTGTGGCGTAGTTATTATGATAGAAAATTACTTTTCTATGGCACATGGGGGTTTGAACTGCAATACTTTTTACTCCACTACGTTTATCTGACAGCTATAGTTCCTTTTCAGAAAAAAACACATGATAACCTTATAAAATACAACACAATTTTGAATATTAAAATTTAAAGATGAAATCATAAATCTTTAACGATTAAGATTCCTCTGAGTTGTTCCACTAAAAGAGACATTTCTCCTCTAAACTTGTCACATTGTTTCTGTTAGACAAAAAAGCTTAGAGAAAGATGAGAAAAAAGTAAGAAAAAAAGAAAAGAAAAAAAAGATACCCATCATCAAGCCTCTGTCTTTCCTGTTCCTGTTTGATTTTTACTGAATACGTTTTTGTAAAGCCTGTGCTGTGCCATTAACGCTTTACAACCGGCAGGGACAGTGGTAAGGGTATATGTGACTGCTAATAGGCAGAGGATGTGAGGATGAGATGCTATTTTAGTCGGAGCAGGGATAACTGGCTGGGCTGTGAGACAGCCGGAAGCGCAGTAATGGTCAGTGTCTCCCGGGGGTCTGAGGGTGAGGTCAACGCCACCGAGGCCGTGCCTCTGCTTCTCAGGCGGGCAGGAAAGGCATCGGAAGGGGAGGGGTGGAGGGATGAGGACATGGAAAGAGTAAAAGGGAAACTGGTGAGAGTGTGTGAGAGTGCTGCTTGGATACACCTGCACAAGGACACACACACATATCAGTTGCCTACTGTGACGTTTCATCCTACAGGACACCAAGGGGAAGTGCTTATGCGTCACCATGGCGATAACCCCGATCAGATCTTCGTTCCATGTGCACCATGGCAACCAGTGAAATGTCCCACTGCCAAATCAGATATTCTTAATCAATCAGTCCAAGTGGGCCTGTGTAATGTTATTCAGAGTGGTGGACAGTGGGTGGGACACGCTGTGTGTACCAGATATTGCATCACTGTTTGTTGTTGGAAGCACATATTGTATGTAGGGCGCGCTATCAATGCAAAAAAATGAATTAAAAAGTATAAAAGAAGAAATTAAAGAGGACCTATTATGCTTATTTTTAGGTTCAAACTTGTATTTGAGGTTTCTACTAGAACATGTTTACATGCTTTAATGTTTAAAAAACACTTTATTTTTCTCATACCGGCTGTGCTGCAGCACTTCTTTTCACCTACTGTCTGAAACGCTCTGTTTGAGCTCCTAACCTTAACTATTCGAGGTCAATGCCTAACCTTAACTATTCAAGATCAATGCCTAACCTTAACTATTCGCTATCAATGCCTAACCTTAACTATTCGAGATCAATGCCTAACCTTAACTATTCAAGATCAATGCCTAACCTTAACTATTCGAGATCAATGCCTAACCTTAACTATTCGATATCAATGCCTAACCTTAACTATTCGATATCAATGCCTAACCTTAACTATTCAAGATCAATGCCTAACCTTAACTATTTGATATCAATGCCTAACCTTAACTATTCGAGATCAATTCCTAATCTTAACCATCTTGCAAGAATTTCCCCAACTTCAGGGTTCCCTCCTAGACACTTCCCAGATTTTATGCAAATGTCATACTTGATGATGTCACCACATTACGGAAGAAAAGGTGGGTTTTAAATCAAGGTGTTTCAGGTAGTTCAGGAGCAGTGTTTTGGGCTTTGTAACTTTACAGACCTTTTACATGCACAAAAAAACTATATAACACAGTAAAGGAAAGGGGAAAAGCACAAAAGCATAACAGGTCCCCTTTAAAAGTTTTCTTTTGGTAATTAAAATGTTTCAAGTAAAAACAGACACAATGGACATACATAGTGAGCAGCAGCAAAAAATGAACTTCAGCTCGACTTTAAACTTCACAACCAAGGAATCAAGGAATAAGGTAAGTACCAGCACGCACAAACACACAATGCACACGACATCTTTTCTAATCTAAAGGGGTCATCATGTAAACATCCTCATCTTTGCTATCAGAGTGAAACTCAGACACAAAGTGGAAAGGCCCATCTTAAGATGGTCTGACACGGCCAAACCCGCAGCAATGACCCAGAAACTTCAGCCCTTTCACATCCATCTACAAAAAGGAACAGATAGCAGAACTCACAGTGGCTTTTCTACTGATCTTCTCAGAAAAAGAACAAACACTATCTCGGTTTTATGAAAACATCAGAATCTGCAGGTGGTTGTTCAGCAGCTTGTGCTGGATAGAAAGCACGATACCTGTCAGACCTCATGTCTGTGTTCTCTATTGCTTGAACAACAATCATTGTTCCACATCTATTGCATTGCTTTAAGATGAGTTGAACAGTGAACAGAGTATAATAGAGTGTATTAGCTTGAGTCAGTTTAAATATAATGTTAAAAAATGGATTGAAAGACACAAAGTCATGTTGTCATTAAGGTCTGATATGTGACTCCTATAGGAGTATTTATTAATGTGGATTTTTATATTGTTACATTGTCTTCAAGGTATGATATGTGTCATATAGATGTATTTATTAATGTGGATTTATTGTTTTTATATTGTTATATCATAATTAAGGTCTGATATATGTCCTATACAGTGTAGGTGTATTTATTAATGGGAATTTATTGTTTTTATATTACTTTTCAAATAAATGAAAACCTGAAATATTACAAATCATTTTAAATTTACAAAAAATAAAACACCCAAATAATACAAATGAGATCCCTTAAAACAAACAATTTTAAAATAAATAATAATCTGAAATATTACAAATAATAATTGCCTCCAAATAATTTTTAATTTACAAAACAATTAAATACTCAAATAATACAATTTAGAGCCCTTAAAAAAGACACTTTTAAAATAAATAATAACCTGAAATATTATAAATATTTGCCCCAAATTATTTTAAATTTATAAAAATAAAATACCAAAATAATGCAATTGAAATTCCTTTTTTTAAAAGGTCAATTTTAAAATAAACAATTACCTGAAATATTACAAATAATATTTGCCTCAAATAATGTTAAATTTACGAAAAATAAAATACTAAAAGAGAAAACTAAGGAGCTGAAAAATGAATTGAAATAGTGAAAGATTCACAGAAGAGTATAATAAAGTTTTAATTTCTATTATCAACTGATTCAAAGTAATGGAAAAAAACATTAAAAGAAAGGTAGAAAGCTATACGTTTCTTTATACCCTCCATTTAACAAATAGCATGATCTGACCCACACAATCTAGATCCAGTCGCATGCTATCCCAAAATGTGTGTGTGCGTATGAAGGTGTTTGTATGTGTGTGTGTGAGCGTACGTTTGTGTGTGTCGGTTGATGTGTTTGTGGTATTTAATGGCCCAGGAAGGATTCTGGTGGTCCCAGTGTGGCCTTTTGTGCCGTCGGCCAGAGGCTGATGCCCAAGGAAGTGAGCTGATTAGAGCCACAGAAATACAGCAGCTATGACCAGAGCAGCCACTGAGGAGATGTGTATACCAGTAAAATGTATGGACCAACTGGTATACAGCATGTCAAATAGACATTAAGACTGGCTGATTTTATTTTTTACCTTAACTAATGGTTATTGTTAGGCAACACTCTTTAAACCTTTTAAATTCAGTGTTTCTCAGCAGGATCTAGCACTTACAGGAGAACATACTTAGAACCTTTGCAGACTCAGTTGGTCACCCATTCTGTTTGATTTCAACTTCATTTCTGACCAACTCTCTCACCTGTCACTCATATATCTGGGTGAGTGGAGTAGAAGAGGGGATAATGCAATCCTTTCTTAAAGCTACTGATTGAGTGACATTTGTCAGAGAATGCAGTCACATGTGTTAGTAACATATGCACGGTATGTACTGTTTGTAAAAATCTCACATGTATATGCAGTTGAAAGACGAAAGCAGATGAATAGCTTGTTTCTAGGGATGCACCGTTACCACTTTTTTTCAGACTGAGTACGAGTACAAGTACTTAGATTTGGGTACTCTCCGATACCGAGCACCGATACGAGTGCTTCTCTGTGCCAAAAGACCCTCGTTAACAGCCAGCTGGAGGGTGTGAGCGACACACGGCAGACTGGGGAGTCCCGCATACGAGACGGTGCGCCGCGACCGGCTCTAGGTCGGCTTGGAAAGGCTTGGGCGAAGGTGGCTCGCTGCCGCAGCTTTACAGCGCTCCCCACGCACCCCAGAGGGTGCAAGCAAAACCCTGTTGCGCAATGAAAGTGAGGTGGGATCCCGGCCCAGCGGGGTCAGCCGCACCACCGACCCGTCTTGCCCGCACCGTCGGGAAGGTGAAGCGTGAGGACCCGAAAGATGGTGACGAGAGGTTAACGTCACACTGCCGTAAAGTGGTATCAGTGCCGTTGTATCGGAGCTGTTTTGCGAGTATGAGTACGAGTACATGAGCACAGTATCAGACCCGATACCTGATACTGGAATCGGTATCGGTGCATCCCTACTTGTTTCCTAAAGGGAAAAAGGGACGGACTCTAACGCAGATAGTCCAGGCTGACAGAAAGAGTTCAGTGATCTAGAAAGAAGATACAAAAGCTTACCGGCATGGGTAGCAAGTCCAAACAGAAGAGTTCGGGAGCGGGATGCAGACTCAGGTGGCTGGAAAGCAAGGGCACAAAAAGGGGCTGATGAGACACAGGTGGACGTGGGAGTCAGGTGACCTGGATGAGAAAAATCCTTTGGGCATCTGGTGGACAGGTGAAGAATGGCAGTAAAAGTTAAAAGAGATGCAGGAGGCTTGGGGGGGAGTGAGGATGTGGCTGGAAGGAGGGACAGAGAGAGCCTTCAATAAATAAATATCCTTAAATGAAGGTCCTGCCTTCAAATTTGTACTTTGATAAAAGTAGTATCATCGGTAAAATGTACTTCAACTATCAAAAGTAAAAGTATTTGTCGTGCTGAATGGACCCATAGTTAGCTTTTACCAAACATTTGGCCCATACCACATAACTGTAAGAATACAAGATGCCACAATACATCAAACATTATACAACTAGAATATGCATCTGCTGGTAAAGAAAACATTATTTATAACATTAAATGCACTTCTGTATACTTTCAAAAAACATAGTTGTGTCAAACTTCACATATTAAATTGTGCACTGAATAGCAGAAGAAAGTAAAGAAATGCTGCAAACCTAACGTGTGTCCTGATAAAGAATAAAGACTTTTATTCTCTTCATCCCCCAGGCTTTCTCTTATCTTTCTATTGTTATCTTTATTATATTCTATTATATATATATATATATATATATATATATATCTGTGTAAATTGCATGTAAATGTTGCAGCTGATTGAGGGGAAAGCTAGTTAGCTATATACTGCTGCAAAGTTGAATCTATAATACTGCATCATATTTTATTGATGCTCACTGCTCACACCTTTTTTAACTATATGTAAAGTACAAAACGTCCCTCTAAAATGTAGCGGAGTAGAAGTATAAAGTAGCAAGAAATGGAGATAGTCAACTAAAGTACTTGTACCTCAAAGTTATACATAACTACAGAGCTAAAGGAAATGTACTTGCCACTACTGCCACTCAATCTCCAGGCTCCATCTCTCTTATTACTTGCAAAACATTGTCTGTTTTCGAAACCGCCAACAGTATACAGTATACAGTATACAGTACGTACTGCGCTCCTCAGTAGTATGTAGTATGCAACGGTTAAATCAATGTATTCTGCAGTATGCTAGGCCAGGCTTTAGCCTTTAAACCAGCTCTTAAAGCACTGGACAAAAAACGAAGTCGTACCACTATTACAATGTTATCGAAAAATACAACTTTGATTTTGTTGTTTATGTTCTGTTAGTTTACTTTATAAGATACTGCAGGTTTAAACTGTTTATTCTAACAGCTCATAATGAAGTCAGACCAACAGGATCATCAATGAGGGGAGACGGGAAATATAAAATATTCATCCACAAAATTTACTTAAACTGCTTTTTCAGTTACAGAAACAAAACAGTGGACTGATCTCCCTCCAGATATTAGAGGAATGTTATATCCCCTCGCCACTTCCCTCGCCACTCTGCTGCTCTGTAGACGGTCGGCAGATAAACACATGTTCCTGTTCATTTATAATGGACATCTGTGTTGTGATATTTAAACAAACTATCTGTCAACAAGGAAATAAAAGGCCCTCGTCTACGAGACCGGTGTCTCTAGAGAGCTCCAGCTACCCTCATAGCGGTCTGTGAAAGTGACCGCCCGGCTGGAGAGGCAGCGACCCCGGCAGGCGCTAGCTAGCTGTCATGGTAGTCTGTGGAGCTTCTAAACTCTGAAAACGGAGCAAATGTTCGATTCGCTGTCTAATATTGTAAAACTGCCAATATTCAAAATTTACACAGTTGATTTCTCACCTCAAAAATTTTCAGAAGTGAATCTAATAGCTACAAAAAATGTAAAACAAGCTGTGCTGTTATGACCATAGCCTGTACAGTTCCGGCGCTTTGCATTGTGGGATACAGTAGGCGAGGTAGACTGGTCCGGAGATTTTTTCCCAATCAGTACGACATCCGGATTTTTTTGGCATACTGTAGGTTTTGCTTTTGTTCGCATACTACATGCTACATTTTGGCAAAATCAGTGCGTACCACTAGTTTAGTATGCGGTTTCAAATACAGCCATTGTCTCCCATGCTCCACACTGTCTACTGTCAAACATGGCCGCTGTCCTTTGGGTGCATCCACTTGTATTTCAGCTCAAACCACAACACTTCTCCAACATTCATAGTAGCAACAGTAAATTAACCCGCATCAGCTGTCCTCTTAAAGATCGTGCTTCTTTTTTTCTATCTTTATTATGACATAGAGTTGTTCATGCCAGCCTCAGTTTTCCCATCATGTACTTGTTTTCTTTGTCTCCAGTTTATTTTGCACCTCTGGCATCACACCCCCAAGACACAAAGTGCAGCCCATCAGCTGTGTACACTGGCCACCGCTCTTTCCCATGATGCCCCTTCCTTCCTTTGTCCTCAGCTTCTTCCTGTTCTTCATTCTCCCCATACAAGCACACACGCATACAGAGATCCAGTCCTCCGTATACACCACTGCTTGTCACATTATGCTTCATCATCTCTATCCATTACAGGCAATGTCATTCTTTTCAAATGACACTCAGGGTGCAATCACACCTATTGACGTTATGCAACCTGCTCATTTTTTTTGTTCGTTGCATTTCCATTTTTGTCTCTTTTCTTCCACTCACCAAAATGGGTTTAAGGATTTCATGTGATTTTTAAATTATTACTTCCCGAGGATCATTATTTAAACTCAATTTCCAGGATTTCTCACCATAAACTAAGTTTGATGAGATGAAGTCTATTCTAAATTTCAGATGTCATTGATGTGACGTTTATTTGATTGTGTAGTAATCCTTTTTAGTAGAATGACAATTCTCCTTAGTAGTATAACAGTAGCGTCTGAACATCTTTATAGTGCTGACCTGACGGGATTACTGTGCGTGGTGGCAGCGAAGGGGTTATCCATCGCATGCAACCATTATTTCAGCGTTTTTTATGGGTTGGAGAATTGACTTTATTTTCCTCATACTGTCTGCCTGAATATGCCTGTATCTGTCTGAAACGCTCTGTTTTAGCGTATTTCAACTGAATTGCATTGCTAGGCAACAGTTTGGGTCCATGTTTACTTCCTGTCAGCTGATGTCGTTCACATAGAAAGGGAAAGAGGATGGTTTGGGTTAGAATAAGTACTCAGTTAAGTTTAGGGGGACCTTCATTGTCATGATTACAATAATAAACCAAGCGGCAACCTCTGGTGCTGAGAAATGAAGCCAATGCCTAAGCATGCCAAAAGCAGTTCATCGAATGGCCACTTGAGGCTGGCTGCTAAAGCCAGTCAATCCACTCAGACCTCCATGTTAAAATGCCCAACTTTACAGCAGAAATCAACATGTTTACAGCCTGGTTTTGGTCTCTATAGCTAATATCTCCACCCATGACAACTGTACTGGGGTGAATTTTGAAATGACTCACCCGTTTAATTTATATAAAGGCTTAAAGTTAGGCAGAATTAAGGGTGTGGCTGCTTTGAGTGACGGTTGCGTGCTGTGCCAGGTCGCCAGCTGCTAGCTGTCTCCTCTGCTCGTTACCCGGGTTCACCTCAGCTTCTCCGACGATCCACCTCTTTGCCCATTTTTGGATTAGCTGGAAGTTATCGGCTGTGTCGTCACCGCCAAGATGGCGACGGCCCGGAGCCGCCCACTTTGAGCTTCGCAACGGCTCTTCAGATTTATGGGTGACGTCACGGAGACAACGTCAATATCTCTTACAGTCTACATAGTGAGCACGTGGTTTAGGTGAGTGAACGATCATGGTCATAGTTAAAAGAAACTAACGCTGAATGTTGGTAGGAAAGGGAAACAAACAGTGGCTTCCCCTGTTAATGTTCAACATTTTGTTGACCTGAATGGCCGGACCACTGCAGATACTGGATTCGAAAAGACAATCTAATGAAATTTCTCAAAGTAGCTTCCATTGTGTTAACTAGCTAGATGTTTCTATCATTAAAAAAAACATTTCAAGTGCACTGATGCTTAACTTACCTGAGCAGCTGTACATTAGCACATTATTAAGTGTTATTAATACTCTCTCCCTCTGAAATAATACACTCAATTGCAAATGTATTAGATACATCTTGCTAAAACTAGTGCAGTCTAATACAACAAATGCACAATGAGAAAGATCTTGATACCAGAGAGCACAAGACAGAAAATCTGTCACTGATTTTTCTTCTATCTCGCACCCTAATCAGAGGAAAAGGTGTATCAGGAAATCGAAGACCAGTGATTCACCTCCCATCTATCTCATGCACTGTACGCACGTATTGTTTAGCCCGCTGTGATAATGACAATTGTTGTCCCGAGGTCACGGAAAGAGCATCATTGACTCCTGTCTTTTTCAGTTTGTTATTCAAGATTCTAACACCTGATATGAGCGAGGCCCAACCTCAGCTTCTGTAGGGGAAGTACTGACTTTATCTCTTCTAATGAGTCTGAAGATGTTCACAGATCACAGTTCAGATTGTGCATTATTAACAGCGTGGGAAAAATGTCAGCTTCTGTGTTTTAATGAACTGCCTCACTGACAAAAAGAAAATACAAAACAAGCTTATGACAAATTTATTTGAAACTGCAATCATTATATTAAATGAAGTGGATTAAAAAGTGTGATAAAGAAGTGGAGTGAAGGTATAGAAGTCTCTCAAATGGTATTAATTCAGTAAATTATTAGCTTTTGAAATCAAAATTGTACTTAAAGCTTCAGTAGGCAACAATTTTTTGGCATCATTGAGCAAAAAGTCCATAATAACCTTTCAGCATTTTGTAATTCAAAATCTAGCTCGTGACAGAAGACTTCAGAGAGAGAGCGTTCCTATTGGCTGTGCTCCAGCTGGTGGGCGGTGCTTGGTATTTCCTCTCAACATGACTGCCAGGTCACAAACTTTCTCATTTTACAGCTAAACCCTGCACTACAAAATGATTCTGAGAACATTTGAGGAGAGAAATAGGCATTACAGTAACAGAATATTGATTCATAGTTGATCAGCGCTGCCTAGTTTGACCGTTTGGTCGGAGTTTGTGAGTGATTGACAGACGGCTCTCATAGACAGAAGCTGGAGAGATTACCTGTTTGATGTGCTACTGTCAGGATATAGCGACCGCTTACATTTTTTTAATTTTTAATCATCTTTGCTCCATTCTCGCCTACTTCAGCTTTAAAGGTGCAGTGTGTAGGATCTGGCAGCATCTAGCGGTGAAGCTGCAGATTGCAACCAACTGAGACCTTATTAAACTTCTCCCATGTGCCAAGCATGTAGGAAAACTACAGTGGCTGACGCGAAAATGTGAAAACGCGTAATGCCCTCTCTAGAGCCAGTGTTTGGTTTGTCCGTCCTGGGCTACTGTAGAAACATGGTGGCGCGAGGAGAGAGAGGACCCGCTCCCTATGTAGATATAAACGGCTCATTCTAAGGTAACAAAAACACAACCATTCTTATTTTGGTGATTATGCAGTAAAGAAAATATACTTATTAATATTATATTTAATTTCTGCCAATAGATCCCCACCGAAATGTTACACACTGTTCCTTTAAAGCTTCAGTAGGCAACATTTTTTTAGCATCAAATATTCCATAATAACTGTTACAGCCGTGACGCCGTTTGTGTGTATTGGAGGTGATCCTGCCCTCTGCCTCTCTTCCCCTGCAGATGCCCTCCCCACCTCTCCTGCACCAGTGTTTCAAATTGGCAATCAGGCTGAAGTTTAAAGAAGAAGAGCCAGCGGGGCCAATGTGCGCAGACCGACTCGTGCCGTTCCTCGCTCCTCGCAAGAGGAGGGGTTTTTCTAGTTATCTAGCTGTCTTACTTTCTCAGTAAGCTTGTCTTTAGTTAAGTACTTTAAGTTGTGGATATGAGTTTGTAGCTGTCAGTTTTAGTTCTGTTTGGTTTAAATAAACATTCTTTGCTGGTGCATCAACCTCCATTTCCTCATTTCCTCTTTTACACCCGGTTTTACTTTTCATTGTTACTGCCCCATCCCCCTAGCCTTAAGTGGGGTCGTAACAATAACCTTTCAGCATATTGTAATTCAAGTGTTCTGAGAGAAAACTAGACTTCTGCACCTCCTCATGGCTCTGTTTTCAGGCTTTAAACGATCTAGCCCGTGACGGGAGACTTTAGCCAATCACAGGTCATTTCAGAGAGAGAGAGCGTTCCTATTGGCTGTGCTACGGCTGGTAGGCGGTGCTTGGTATTTCCTCAAGAGATCTCAACATGGCTGCCAGGTCACAAACTGTCTCATGTTACAGCTAAACCGTGCACTACAAGATGATTCTGAAAACATCTGAGGAGAGAAATAGACATTAGAGTAACAGAATATTGATTCATATTTGATCAGCGCTGCCTAGTTTGACCGTTTGGTCAGAGTTTGTGAGTGATTGACAGCCGGCTCTAATAGACGACAGCTGGACGGCAGACTCCAGATCAGCTCTGATTGGTTGTTTTCCTCCGGTCTGTGAAATCTTGCAGATGCCGTTAGGAGCACCGGAGGACACAGAGGCACATGATTTTTTTCAGCTTTAAGAGAAATATATGAACAAATATACTATGTTACTAGCAGAACCTAATCCCAGAACCTGAACCTTTACATCCTTTTAATTCCAATCATAATACAATTAATTGTATGGTTATCAAAATGAGTTACACTTTTTAGAACAAGAGCTTTCCTGTCTGATAAAATGGAAGTGGGAACTTATTTTCTTGATCCTAAGTTTGAGAGAAGGAGTGAGAGACATTGCACCTGCTGGATCTCATCAGTCCCCTGTGACTCATGGGTGACATTTCTGACTAAGCATTTCTTAACTATGTCTGCGTCAAGTGTGAGTACACAGCCACCTCTGGGTCCAACCTCACCCAACCTGCAGAAATCAAACTCAGAGCAGAAATCAGATGACACATAGTCTACATATTTGCTCAGCTTTACCTGTTTATTGTCCCAAATTGAGTGTAAGTTAGCAGCATACTGTACATTATTGAAGCTTCCTTACCCTGTTCCAGGTATAATCAAAGGTGAGGCTCGGTTACAACACTGCACCACTGAGGCTTGTTGAATTCTGCTCTGGTTGAAGGCTCATCTCTGTAAACGCTGAGCCTCCCTGCTGAGTGCGAGTTTTGTTATTAGCGAGAGTGAAATACCAGTACCATCTGTCGAACTGCCCGGCTACCTGACTGTCAGCACATGACGTCTGCAGTCGTGGGCTAACGATTACACACTTGTTTGAGACCTATACGATGGACCGTTAACCTGTCCCAGTGCATACTGGGAGAGAATCTGGCTCCTTGTGACCTTGACGAGTGAAAGATGATCATTTCACTAGCCCTTTTTGGGGGTTTCAGCATAACCGTGATGCACAATTGAGGTTTTACTACTTCAAAAGCATCACTTTTAATTATTACATGTCATAGTTCCGCTATAAAGAAAAATAAAAAAACAATAAATTAAAGGTCATATTGATAATATTTGTATATAGATGAATCCTTTTTTTTAAATAACACATCCACAGAGCTTTAAGAAAAGTGCAGAATAATGTATTGCTTTTCCTCAAAACAATTATTATGACTGTGAATTAATCATTAATCACTGTTATTCATTTTCCAAACTGAATGTTTTGTTCATATCAGTGGAAGATATCTAACGCTTATTTCCCAATTATAGCAAGGCTTGTGACCCAATATTATAACGACATTGGTATCGCGTGGTATCTCTGGGTCGTCAGCGATCAAGTTGTGGAAAAAAAAAACGGATAAATGGCTGAGTTTGACGGAAAGCATCCGGCTTCACTACGGTACAATCCCAAGTGCTCAGCAATAAAAGGAGGCTGCCTCTGCCATGCCTGGCCGCACTGACACTGGTGTCTCCATCAGGCTACAGAATACGTGGATATTAACCATGGCAACAAGTGACAACTGACGTTAGCACATATTAGCTATCTTAGCTTAATCGTCTGAACAACAATAACCCATAAAATTACATTTCGGCATATTAAAAAAAAAAACAACAGTCATAGACCTTACAACCTTAACTAATGTGTTGCCACCAGTTTGATTGTCAAAATTAGAAAAACATAAGCTCCAATTCCTTAGGAGCTACGTTAGCATCTTAGCATTAGTGACGGTTGCATCCAGTTCCCAACGTTATAGTTCCCTCAAAGAGTGTATAATAACAATGCGCATCAGAGGGGATTTAGAAGTGGGTGGCTGACTGTTGGTGATTGTTGGAAAGACTAACCAGACTAATGTAGGTCTACAGCTACATGTTGCAAAATGACTTCAGTACTCTACCACAAAAGATTCATCACCACTCCACTCGACCGTACAACATGCGGGTTGTGTACCGAACTGGCAACCACTTGTTGTGAAGTGAATGCAGTGGAACGAGGGAGGATCTAGTGGCTAAATATTATCAATAGCACCTTTAATTAATGTAAAACTGGGCAGACACATGCTCACCCAAGAAAAAAACCAGCACAGTACTATCTCCCATATATAATCACTGCACAAACTATAATATTATGGTTTGCAACTACAGTTTTCACATGTACACAACCACAATGTATACATGACGATACAGTACAAGTGAGTAAATGATTCATGTAATTACCTTGTCCACTCAAGTGTTGATGAAGCTCCCTGATGACCTCGACCTGATGATGTCATGAAACTATTCTATCCTTTATATCAAGAGGCGTCCAATTTGTATAATGTGTGGGCATGCTTCTAGTAATAAGCTGCTGAACATTAAAACTGAATTCTAATGTGAAGCCCACTAGGTTAAAATATAACAAAACACTGCATGATTTAAATGTGCTTTTCAGACCCCATCAATGCCGTAATCCATAAGGTTAAATATGATGTATTCTAACGAGCCATAATCTCATGTCCTCTCTCTCATAAAAATCATCATGTAAAACTGATAACAAGCCCAGAAGGTGAGTAAACTGTTGAGTGTTCAAGAAACACAACAACCATCTGCGATGCAGTTTCCTCTCCACCTCCCCCAGTTCACACACGTCTTGCAACTTCCTTCTGTATATGTGAAAACGAGGGCGATCGATTGAGCTGGAGCCGAGCGCAGGGAGATGTTGATGGTGCGCGGCTGGGCCCTGAGCGAGTTGTTGGTAGGTCATCGGGTCACACACCCACCCACTCCTCATTTCCCATACTGCATAGCTGACATGGCGGAGCTCAAACCAGTGGTGGGCGTTGCTTTTCAAGGTGAGGTTTGGGGTTAAGACTTATCGTCATTATCTGCAACTTATTGGTTTAAGTTTTAAGTGTATATGTATTTTCTATCTGTATATTTCTGTGCTTCACATTTGTCAGCGCCACCTGGGTCGTAAGAAAGTGGGGTAAAGAGACAAATCTTACATGGCTGTGCGCAGACATATAAAAATAAATCCCTCTTTCATATTTTGCATACAACTTGCATTTCCTCTAACTTCATTCTTTCACTGAATATTAATTCAGTGAAAGAATGAAGTTGAGATGAACACATTAGTGAGATGAACACATGAGATGTGCAGCCAAAGTCAGGTCTACAAGTTATTTCAAAGCATTTATGCCATGCCATGTATGAGCCACTAAGTGTAACATCACATGAATATACAACTCGGTATCACGCCAAAGCATGTAATAGGCCCGCCTGTCCACCACAAGATAGCGTATCAGTGTCACGTTTTGCCTCGTCGAGGCATGAATATTACACCCGTGCATGAGGGTGCAATACCAGCAGGGGGCAACAAAACCACTCACTTAGGAAAAACATCATGGTTGGCCTTAAAATAAGTACGTAAACTAAGTACAATACGTACGGAAACAGCGTTAACATAAGTACGGAAAACACGTCACAAACGTTGCTAAAAGCACGTCACTAACATAACTTACCAAACGAAACACCGGTCTGCTAGTTGAAAGTCCCATCTGCCTCCCTCCCGCCCGCCATAAGCAGTCTTTCTCCCTCTTTATGCTATGTCACTAGCTCTGAGCGTAACATGTTCACGCGTATTGCAGTCAGTACAGACTACATGGCGCACAAATGATATGCCTAAAGCAAGAGCCATGGTCTTATGGCACGCTTTTGCCTGGCACATTATCGCATCATTCATACGCCTTTTTGTGCGACCAAGCAGGAATATATTGCCCGTTAATTAGGGGTGTGACGATTCACACAGCTCATGATACGATGCACAATATTGGGTTCACGATCTCGATATGATTCGATATTATAACAATTTTAACAAAACTTGAATGATGAAAATAAATGACTGAAAAAGTAGCCTTTCATTCAAAAGACACAAAATGCAAAACAATGCTGTTGTTTGCCCTATAGTTCCATTTCTTATGAAATTGTAATGTGTTATAACTGGTAACATGCTATGGCCTAATCATCTTGTAATAGAATGTGTCACTTCAATTCTACTTTCTGACTGAACCATTTTCCACACACCGAACTAAAAGGTTTCTCTCCAGTCTGAATTCTCATATGCATCTTTAGTTTCCTACTTTGTGTTTCAACAGGGAATCCAAAATGCTGCCATATAAGCGATTTTAAAGACAGGTAATTTTGCCTGACTCCTCCATTATTGCCTGGCTGCAAATCAGCTGCAAATGCACTAACCACACCAGCACTAGGGATGTGACGGTGAGGACATTTTGTGTTGTTACAGATTACACCGGACATTTTACAAGAATAGATGATGGTCAACATGTAAAATAGCAAGACGACGGTGGGGACATAATGTAATCGGTGTGTGCTTGACCACCGTGTAACACCGGTAACAACGACTACCGCGACAAGCCTAACCAGCACAGACCTTGTTGACCTGCTTCACCTACTGGTCTGAACTCAGAACGCCCTCGTCTGTTCAAACAAAGAACTGAAAAAGACGAGAGAATGCAGATCAGTGTTTGTATGACTAGATGTACCTATTACCCCCTGATATCAGGATTCAGTTTTTTGTCTCGACGACGCATATCGTCACCTTTTATATCGCGAAATTTCGCGGTAAGAAAAAAAGTGTGAGAACATTAACATACATTTGTTTGGCAGTTTTTTCTTCTTTCCAACCACATTAATCATCTCACATCGCCTCAGATTTGTCTTGTGACCCTTTAAAGGGGCCCGACCCCTAGGTTGAGAACCACTAAACTAAACAACTTTATGTCCATTTTACGTCTATTTAGATGTGAAGCACTTGGTGCATGTAATTTGCTTTTTGTAAAGCATTTTGACCTGCATTTCTTGTATGAAAGGTGCTATACAAATAAAGTTTATTATGATTTTGATTATTATTAATATTATTATTAATAAATTACGGTGTATAAAGTAGGTAAAACTCGCTCCAACTCAATCAGCTACAACAGTAAAATGCTGCTTACACATTGTTGCATTCTTAATAACAATCTAATAATAACAATATCAGTCAAGAGGCCATAGTGAGTACATTTACTTTTCATACTTTAAGTACATTTTGCTGCTATTTTACATTTGAATGCAGTACTTGTACTTGTAACGGAGTATTTTTTGGATTACTGTACTGGTACTTTTACTTAAAGGTACAGAATTTGATCTGGCATCTAGTGGTGTGGTTGCAGATTGCAACCAACTAAGTACCCCTTCACTCACTTATCCCTTTCCAAGACTGCGGTAACGTGAGCCGCTGAGTCGAAAACCGTGGTAACGCCGTTCGCCTCGCTCAGAGGCCGTCCTCACCATAATAACATTACTTTAGGAGCAACAGAAGTCAGACGGCGGCTGGCGGTACCACGGTTTTGCACTCTGTGGCTCACGTTACCGCAGTTTCACAAGCGTGTCAGAGATCTACGGTGGCCTTCAGGTAACGTAAAAACGTAAAAGTCTCTCTCTAGAGCCAGTGTCTGGTTTGTCCCTTCTGGGCTACTGTAAAAACATGGCGAAGCAAAATGGTGGACTCCGTGAAGAGGACCCGCTCCCTACGTAGATATGAAGGGCTCATTCTAAGCTAACGGAAACACAACGATTGTTAGATTCAGGTGATTATACACTAATGAAAACATAGTTCTGAATATTATATTTTATTTCTACTAATAGATCCCCCAAAACGTTACATACTGTTCCTTTAGTTTTTCCTGTAGAGCCGTCATCAGGTCAAAATCTTAATGTCTCCATCAACCTCAGATATACTTTGTGTTTAGAGCTAACTATCAAATGTTAGAACGCTAACCAGGCTGAGTATGTAACACAAAGATGACGATGTAAAGCGACCACCTCGCCTAGAAAGTCTTAATTATTATTAATATGAACATTTATTCTGCATTTCAAAATCTGAGATAGAAAACGTGCTGTATATAAATTTATATATTTTTATAAAACAGTCTACAATGCTGTTCTGTCCTTGTGCCAAAACCTTCTGCACTTTGGTAGTAGGACAAGATTTTCCAGTTCACTGACTGCAAACCACAAAACCATTAGACACCATGTAAACCTTTAATCGGCCTCGGTGTTTCTGCATGTGTGTGTGTGTGTGTGTGTGTGTGTGTGTGTGTGTGTGCGTGTGCAGGTTGAAGGGGAGCGAAGCCTATTTTTAAATGACGAAAATTGCTTTAAGGGCACACAACGAGATTGGTACCCACCACTATCACCACAATTGTTCTTGCCATATCTAAAAAAGAGCCAATTTTGTCAATTTTTTGTTTGGCAGCTTCAGGAGGACAAGCCGCTACTTCGTGGACATTTATTATATAAAGCTGATGTGGAAGTGTTGAAGCTTCGTCAGCAGATCGAGTTCGGGGGAGTCTCGGTAAAAAAATGCTCACAACTCTTTAAGAGCAAGTTCCTCTTTTTCGTCAATGAAAGAGCGATCGTGATAACGCCGTGTGACTTCTGGTTAACTAATCCCTGATAAACAGCACAAACACTGAGTTGAGCTGTTGTTGTGTGAGTCAACTCCTCTGTTCTTGTGGATGACTTTTTCTTTTTCACCGTTGAGTCATCTTTTCGGCTGATGGATTATTTATACAGTAATTGAATGAAGAATTATTAAAGCGGACACTAAATGTGAATTTCATGGCATCCTTGTCTTCGAAATGCTGCAACTTTGTACTTTAATTCTAACGATGGATTCTGAATGTGATTCTGAACGTAGCTCTGCAGACACGTTTCCAACTCGGTCCCGTGACCCCGCTCGGTCTTGACATCTCAATAAAAGCTGGCGTTTAACACAAGTAGACCCTCGAATGGATGCTTCATACATATGTGGAAATAATGCTTCCTACGCTGACACCGTGTATGGCACACAGGCTCGTGTCAAAAGTCCAAAAGTTTGAAATAGTAAGCAAAATACTTGCCAGTGGTAAGAGATTGCATAAAAATGAACACACTGAAAGAGGTGGGTAGAGGGTAGAGCAACTGAGAAAAATAGAGACAGATGGAGGGAAGGAGAAGGAAAGATTAGATGTAGAGAACGGAGTAAATTAAAAAAGAGATGGATGGATGGATGGATGAAGGGGAGGGAGAGAGCGATAGAGAGAAGCACAAAGAGAAAAAAAAGAGAGAGGGATGAGGATGAAGTGTGAGTTTGGCTCAGTGAGAGCAGCTGTATAGAGGACACTGTGGGTGGAAGTGGTAGAGTCGTGGGTGAGCTCAGAGTTTAACTGCCAACCCTCCCTGGTTTCGCAAACTGTCCGTCACACACACACACACACATGCACACACAGCCATTCACATACATACATGCTTACTTGCACACACGCTGGCATGGAGAGTTTTCAGCTTAGACAACCTGGAAAACTTTCCATCTCGCTTCGTATATGCTAGACACGAGAGGAATCCGTCCCCGTAATGAGTAGTGTGCTTTCACCCTGCTTCGCACCGGGTGTTACATCGAGTGCGTTATAACTACAGTTATACGGCAACGTTGAGGGGAACGTTGATGTTTTGAACAGTTTGTGGTTGGCGTCATACATGACTCGGGTGGGAGGGCGTGGGTGTTGTGGGGTGGGGTGGGAGGGGGGGTTTGCTCAGCTTCTTCCCATTTTGCGCAGTCAATTGTAGGTTGCTGCTTCTTCTTGCCGAGACTTCCACTATGATAAATAATGAGAGCAGCGGAATCCTGAAATAGAGTAACCCCCCCTCCCTTGTCCCTGTGGTCCGCTCTTGTGAAGCTCTCGTCCAGCCGTGACTTTTCCAAGCGATCCCCTCCCTGCTGCCTCCTCCGTTATGGTTAGCATGCCGGCTAAATCTGTAGCCATGCGTCTGTAATTAGGCTTCGCCTTTGCTGGATTGAGTGCTACACACTGGCAGCTGGCAGGGCCGGGGCAACTGCAAACACACACACACACACATGCACACATGCAGTGACACGCATGCACACATTTTTATCTCATGTAAAGTGGATAGAGGGTACGCCAGGACAGCGCTGTCTGACAGTTACAGCGCAGGGTGAAGTGACGGGGTTAAAGAGCAAAAAGGAGCCAATAATCCTCCATCTCCCCTCGACCTTCATCACCATCTCATCTTCAGAATTCTCCTTAATGCATCAATTGTCTCCTCTTTTGATTATTTGAGTGTCTTTCACCCTTTTATATCTGCTCTAACTTCATCCCCATCTCCTCATCCCTCTTCCCACCGACATTTCCTCCCTCTTACTATCCCACTACTCCCCCCTTTCCCTCCACAAATCCTTTCTATCATTCCCACTTCTCCTCCCTCACCTCTTCCCCTGCTCAACCCATCCCATCCCAGTGCTGTTGAGTGTAGAGTGGGCAGGTTGACCTGGCAACACTAAAAACCACAGTAGTTATGAGAGCTTTTTACTTCCAGCTATATATATTTTATCAAAAAGAAAAAAAAAAAAAAAAAAGAGAAAAGAAAGAAAGAAGCGTGTGATGTTACCTCAGCCCTGTTGCCGCCCAGTGAGGGGGCTCCAGCACAAGGCAGCACGCACATGCAAAAGCACATGCTCATACACAGAAGCACAAACACCTGCAGGTGAGCACACAAGTCAAACAACGTTCCCATGTTGCACACACACACACACACAAACACACACACACACACACAATCGCCTCTTTACCAATTGTTGGTCCTGTTTAACTCAGCATTTAAACCAGTCATACAATAAACACTGGCTTCCATAGTGAGCGACAGTAACCACACATTGTCGGGTTGCCCAACACTTGCCAATCTCTCAAACTTTAAAAACGTATATAAAAAATACATCATACTCACAGGGGCCATGCGTCTGCTGTACTTTTTTTCACCTCATTTTTAGACACTAATCAGTCTTCTCATCTAACCCCTAAGCAAGGACATAAATGTTGAACTATTAATTTTATTAACAACCTTCATTCTTCATCTCACAAGGCATGTGCAATATTTTACATATCTGTTGTGAGTACCATTGTACTGTCTTGTTGGCAGTGGTGGAATTTAACTAAGTACATTAACTCAAGTACTTAGAGCTCAAGGAGGTGAGATTGGAGCAAATATGATTAAAAAAAGTTACTTTTATAAGACGGTCCGACCAAACGGTCAAACTAGGCAGCGCTGATCAAATATGAATCAATATTCTGTTACCTTAATGCCTATTTCTCTCCTCAAATGTTTTCAGAATCATCTTGTAGTGCACATGCAAGTTTGTGACGCGGCATTGTAAAATCTGGTGAAGGAACACCAAGTTCCGGTCACATGACTGGAGCACAGCCAATAGGAACGTTCTCTCAATGAAATGACCTGTGATGCCAAAAATATACTGCCTACTGCCACTTTGAGTACAATTATGAGGTACTTGTACTTTACTTTACAATTTATGTTACTTATATTATTACTCTCCACTCCATTTTGAAAGAAAATATTGTATTTTTTACTCTACTACATTTATTTGACAGCTTTAGTAACTAGTTACTTTGCATATTCAGATTATTAATAGAAAATACAAAACAAAAACAAAATCTAATAATATATTATGATGTATTATGTCTTTGTTGGGAAATAAACCCCTTCAGGGCGATGTCAGGGTTTATTTCACAACAATGACCCACTAGCTTTACATTATCCCGCTTATTACACGGCTACTTACTTAAGAAAGCAATGATTTGACACAAAAACTGTCTGCCAGAGTCCGACATCAGAGCTGCGTCCATAGCAACGGTCTGTTATACATAGCAACGGTCTGCTATAAAGAAATAACAGACCGCTGTGATTGACCAATCAGAATTGAGTACAAAGCCGTGTAATAACACAGGTAAAAGTTACCCAGCAGTATATTAAGTACTTAAACTTAGCTCAACTTTTACCGGCTGCAACGTTAAAGTGATGAACACATGCAGCACTTATTATAACTCAATAACATAATATATATTATGCCGAAAAGGAGCATTCTATATAATGAATACTTTTAATTTGGATAAGTATATTTTGATTGTAATACTTTTGTACTTTTACTTAAGTAAGACTTTGAATGCAGGACTTTTACTGGTAACAAAGTATTTTTACACTGTAGTATTGCTACTTTTACTTAAGTAAAAGGTCTCAATACTTCTTCCACCACTGCTTGTTGGCTATGTATTTTTTTAAGTTGATTGCAGCTGTGTGTAGCACTATTGCCCATCTATCTACAACTATCTTATTTTATCATTCTCAGCATATCTATAGTCATTATAGATAATCCAAATTTGAATGTAGAATGAAATCAATTCATTTGTGGACTCCCATTTGACCAACTGATGTGAAACCGAGGCCCCGCGTCGCCCAATAAAAGTCAAGTATCTTCCTCAATCAAACTACCGTGAAGACGTTTAAATAAAACATTTCCTGTCCTTTCAGCAGTGTGTGTTTTTCCTTCTCACTCGCATGGCTTGACACCCGTAACTTGTGCTTTTGCGGCCTATAACTGCCTGCTTGTTTCTGACCAGGGCCTCTGATTCCCTGTTGAGATGAAAGACATCGAGGCCAGTCATTTGTGTCAGCGTGCGGTTTCATCAACCCTGCCAGGACGCTTTCTAGAGTTCCTCTGGTCGCTGTAGTCACATGCCCCACCAGTGGCATGGCTATTTTAGCTGCTCTGAACTGCAAAACCCACAATCCTCTACTGACCAGCACCCTCTCCTCTCTGCTGGCCATAATGATTATGTGGATATTGATAGACCAGGGGGATTATTATCATTCACTGAATATACTTTTATATTGTCCCGCATGTGTCTGGCTCAATCTGGAAAACAGTAAACAAGTAATCATGAAGGAGTGCTGTTTCCTTCTCTGTCTCTCTTTCTCTTTCTTGTTACATTCCCCTGGGACCTGAGGTTGCCCTACAGTATGTTCATTCAGAGTATTTTAGCTGAAGAATGTGTGGTTATACTTACTCACCCTATCATAATCACCAAAAACGTGCATAACAATAATCCAAATAATCCAAACAATATGATGGACAATTTTGGGGAAATGAAGAAAATTCATGACAAAAAATGTGATTTATAGTGAAAAAAACAGTAAGATAAATATTATATATTTGGCACCTTAGAATAATACATTAATAAAAAATCAGCCGCCCAAATTGGCTGCTCCGAGGATCAGAGGTCAACTCCGTGAACATTTTGTTTGGAGAGCAATACATCACATTTTTTGGAGTCTAAAGAAAACATTTTTAATACAGCCACACTTGGCCAGTGGTTAATTAAACAGCTATGAGTTGGGATCTGACCTCTGATGAACCAGCACTGTATGCTGCATAATTTAAAAATATTCTACAACAAGTTTTAATTCCATTAGATTTTGGTATGTTACCAGTATATGTTGAAACTGGACTGAACGTCAGTCGAGAAGAAGAAATCTGTTCACATTTGTTCCATTTCACTGAAAGATTGTTTATCTTATTTTTTGTGAAATAAGATGAAAACAGAATTTGATTTTTAAAATGTGGCGCTATGGATGGCAAAGTTTGTCTTTTTGGTCTGTCTACCGTTTTGGTCCAGACTGAAATATCTCAATAATTATTGGATGTAGGGATGTGAATAATTAACCGTTTAACTGTTAACCAACATTAAGAACTTTAACTGATTAACGCTATCGGTTAAAACGGTTAAAAGAAATATTAATAAATAATTAAAAAGTTAGGAAAAACTCAGAGGAGCGGCTCGTCTCTTTAAGGAGAAAAGCTGGTCCACCTTAACAGCCCACCTTAAGAGGCGGAGCCAGAGTTGCAAGATACCGGAAGGCGGCTCCGGTCTCTCCGGCTCGCCTGAGTGGAGGAGTTTTAGCCTCGTAGCATCCACCGACAAATAAACTGTACACACACTGTCTGCTACACCTACGTTCACAGCTAGAACGCCACCGACAAACCCACACACGGTCGGACACTCACAAAAGTTACGCCGTAATGACAGAGCGGCGGCGAGCACGAAGCTACAAGCAGAGCTACAGATGGTAACGTAGCACAAAAACACACTCTGCTTGTCGGACAATCACTATCGTTAATCTGAGCAGACAGAGTATCGTTATGCCGGGCAGACACACAGCTGACAACCTGCTAAACTAAACTAAATGTGCGGTGGAGACTTTTACTGGGAAAGTGTCTGCATGTCCGCGACACTACACGCAGCATCGTGGCTGCTAAGCTAACACTCCCGGACGGTGAACTGGAGACTCAGTTGTCTGTTGTGCTCCTGCAGTTGGCGCACCGCTGCATGCGAGGCACTAATATTGTCGGTTAACGGTTAATAATCGGTTAACAAGGGTCGGTTATCGTTTACGAATTTCTTTCAAAATTAGCATCCGTAATTGGATGGATTGCCATTGTCACGACTCAGGAAATGCAGGGCTGGACCCAAACACAGACACTGCAGGCAGACAGGAGGAGCAGTTCAGTGATTTAATGCCAAAGTGAAGGAATAAACAGTATATAGGCTTGCAGGCAGACAGGCAGGTGCAGGTAACAGAAGCTCGAAAGCAAAAAAAAAAGCCGAGCCAAGAAAACGTCTTCGTCGGTCTGGCAGGGAATGAGTGGAAACGGGCCGGTTATATACTGCGTAATGGACGAGGGGAAAGTGGAAACAGGTGAACGGGTGGGCGGGGGAAGGTCAGGTGACTAGGACGGGAGGGGAAAGGGGTTACTGCCGTGCAGACGAGGGAAAATGGAAACAGGTGAGCATGTGGTTGAGGGAGTCAGGTGACTGGAGAAAAGTTGAGGGCATCTGGTGGACAGGCAAGGAAGAGATTTGGGGAAGTGGGACTGTTGCTGGACGGAGGGACAGAGAGGCAGAATGTGACAGCCATGAAGTTTATACAGACATCCATTGTGGCCACAGGATGAATGCATATGACTTCAGTGATCCTATAACTATTCCTTTAGTGCCACCAGCAGGTCAACCTTTTCACTTATCTGATGAAATATCTCAACATGGATATGTGGATTAGCACAGATTTGATATTTGCTGATCCCCTGATGCTTTCTCCAGCAGCACCATGAGGTTCATAGTTGGGGTTCTATAGAAGAAGTGGACGTAGTCACCATGACGTCACCCATTGGTTTGTGGACTGCCGTTTTGAAGCCTCGAGTTCAGCATTTGGCCGTCGCCATCTTACTTTTTTGCAACCAGAAGTGACACGAGATGGGTGGAGCTTAGCACAACTGAACACTGAATAAGACATTTTTAGGAGACCAAAAAGGTTAGAATTAACTGTCACGAACTGAAAACACACTGTAAAAGGGTTAAAGTTCTACGATGAAAACACAGACACCTCCCAGACTAGACAACGCCGAGGTGTCGACTACTGTCATCAAAAATATCAAAGTATCGATACATATCGCTACTGAATATTTGAAACGGTTTCAATACTCTTTTTCCACAGTTACACGGATACCGGCTGCACTTTCTTCTCTCTCCTCTGTCCTCTCTGACAGCAAGTTGAGACACACACTGCTATTTATTTTTTAATAAAAATATTATGCCCTTAATGTTGTGCACATTTTTCCCAGTGGTATTGGAAATGGTATCAAATATTGATATTTTTCAAGGTATTGTATCAAAGTTAGAAATTCTAGTAACGTGACAGAGACCTGTCAATCACAAGGTAGCCACGTCCTAAAGCTTCCCCTGCTTTATGGTCTATTTAACTCTAAATGGGACCATAATTTACTAAATGAACATCATGCTGTATTGAAGAAGACTTGAAACTAGAGATTGAGACCATAAACTCATGTTTACAATGTTTACTGAGGGAATAAATCAAGTGAGAAGTAGACTCATTTTCATTTTCAGAGTTCTTTTTGCAACCAGAGGAGTCGCCCCCTGCTGGCTGTTAGAAGTTTAAGGCACTTCTGCATTGGCTTCACTTTTTAGTTTCGGTGGTTGCCCACTGGGCTGTAGACTTAGTTTTGGACGTCACATAGTTTGCTATTCACATACACGTGCATCAATGACCCTGTCGCCAGAACGAGATATTCAATGTTATTCACTTCACCTGTCAGTGGTCTTAATGATATGGCTGATCAGTGTATATTGGTGTCTTGTAATCCCATGGGGTAAGCTAAATGTTTAGTATGACACCAAAAATCCTAACCAACTAACTCGATGATATTCTATGAGACAATGGGGTACCTGCTGAGACCCACAGATGGATGCTGTTTCTGTTTAAGGACCCTACTGAGAAAACCACAACAGACGGATGGCGGGTATCAAGACCTACTAAAAAACAGACACCTTAACCTTTAAAGCTGTCTCTCTCTCTCTGTGGAGAGGAATGAATCGTACCCCACATCCTGTCAACCGCACATCATCACAGCCTCGATGAGACTGCTGCAAAAAACAGCACGCAATAAGCAGAGTAAAAATGTGGGCCAGCAGAGGGATCAAAACCTGGAAAAGATGCTCTGCGAAAGCCCACAGTTTGTTTTTTTCATTCATTGAAAGCAAAGCGTGGAATCACGTTCACAGTTCCTGCTGATTAGTAAAAAATTCGTCAGTCGTCTTTTTAGTGAAACAGCCGTGCCTGCCTGTCCCTCAGCGATGGCGTTTTATTGCCCACCCAAAGCTCTCCCACCTCCTCTCTCAGTGGGTCAGCTGGGCCCAGGGTGTGTGGGATGTTGCTGTATGTTGAGGGAGAGGGAAACTGTGTGAAAACTGTGTAGGAGAGGCTAAGAAAAACATTACGGCCTGGCAGCAGTGTTGTAGGGAGTGGAGGACGAGGAGGAGATCAGGGGGAGCAAGGGAAGGGAACGCTGGGGGGTGGGGGGAGGTGGAGCGCATGGGTATGGGTATGACAGAGGGGAAGGTAGGAGTGTATGTTTGTGTGTGTATGTGCATGTGTGTGTAGGGGGACGGCTGCTGAGGTAATATCTCTGGGAGTGTGGTTAGATCATATTCCTCTCCCTGTCTTCTCATGCTGTGGGTGGGGCTTTGTGGTGGGGCTGGCTTGGAAGAGAGGGAGGGGATGGACAGACGGAGAGAGAAAGAGAGAGGGAGAGGAAGAGAGGTGGGGGGAAGACGGGTGGAGGGGGTTGAGAGACGGGCAGTGCCGGCGTTTCTCACAAAAGCAGCACTAGCGTTACGCCCCTGAAATGGCAAGACTGGTTCACACGACCTTTCTCTACTTTCATTTCTGTCATTCACTTCCTCTTACTTTCTCCCACTTGTTCACTAATTAGATGTTTGTTTTTAACACAAGTTGGAACATTTAGACTGACAGAAAATCTGACATGAAATACAATGAAACATATCAAGCAGACAAGCACTTACAAGTTAGCAAAAATCCCTCTGTGTTTCTCAGACTGTGGCAACACATAATTCAATATACTGTATTCAACTACAGGTACTTCAGTACATGCAGGGACCAAATACATGTGGTATTTGAAGATAATTTTAGACATGCTAGCGCTGTGGCTACATGTTGGTTAGTTGGTCCACCACTTTTTGGTCCAGACAGAAATATCTCAAGAACTATTGGATGGATCGCTGTGATATTTGGTACAGATATTCTTTGTCCCCAAATGATGAATCCTAATGACTCTGGTGATCCCCTGACTTTTTGTCTAGCGCCACCATGAGGTTGACATTGGCGGTTTTAAGTGAAATGTTTGGACAACTGTTGGATTATCATGAAATTTCATACAGGCGTTCCCCTCATGGTGAATCATAATGACTTTGATGATCCCCTTAAAGGGACAGTGTGAAGGATTTGGTGACATCTAGTGGTGTGGTTGCAGATTGCAACCAACTGAGTACCCCTCCGCTCACTCCTCCCTTTCCAAGACTGCGGTAACGTGAGCCGCCGAGCGCAAAACCGAGGTAGTCTCGCTAAGAGGCCATCCTCACCATAATAACATTACTTTAGGAGCAACGGAAGTCAGACGGCGGCTGGCGGTACCACGGTTTAACACTCTGCTGCTCACTTCACCGTAGTTTCACAAGCGTGAAAACTGAAAAGGTTCTCTCTAGAGCCAGTGTCTGGTTTTTCCGTTCTGGGCTACTGTAGAAACATGGCGGAGCAACATGGCGGACTCTGTGAAGGGGACACGCTCCCTACGTAGATATGAAAGGCTCATTCTAAGCTAACAAAAACACAACAATTCTTAGTTTCAGTTGATTATACAATAATGAAAATATAGTTATGAATATTATATTCTATTTCTACTAATAGATCCCCCGAAACGTTACATGCTGTCCCTTTAGTTTTTCCTGTAGAGCCGTCATCAGGTCAAAATCTTAATGTCTCCATCAACCTTCAATACTTTATGTTTAGAGATAACTATCAAATGTTAGAACGCTAACATGGCTGTTCTCATACACCGTTTGTAGCTATACCTATGAAAAGTAATGCACTGTAATTTGTATATATCCCACGAAATCAATTCGTATGTAATCCACGTAATCATGAACCAGGAAGTATAAAGAGCGGCAGAGGGAGGAGGTTGGGGTGGATGGGTGGGTAAAAAAAAAAAAAAAGAACTTTCCCAAGAGCCGGTGTTCGTACCCCGTGTGAAACCAGAAGTCAACGTTGATTTATTGCCACATAACTTCCGTACTTAAAGCTGATGTGTTACAAAATGATCGTCGTTTGAGTCTTAAAGCTGAAGTAGGCGAGATTGGAACAAATATGATTAAAAAAAGTTATTTTTATAAAACGGCCGCTGTATTGTGACAGTAGTACACGAAACAGTTAATCTGAAAAAAATCTCTGTCTCTGTGTCCTCCGGTGCTCCTAACGGCATCTGCAACATTTCACAGACCGGAGGAAAACAAGCAGTCAGAGCTGATCTGAGGTCTGCTGTCCAGCTGCCGTCTCTGGGAGCCGGCTGTCAATCACTTGTGAACTCCGACCAAATGGTTAAATTAGGCAGCGCTGATCAAATATGAATCAATATTATGTTACGTTAATGCCTATTTCAATGATGCCAAAAATATACTGCCTACTGCCACTTTAAGTTACGCCACTTCCAGAGTTATTTTAACTAGGGCTGCACGATTATGGCCAAAATGAGAATTTCTTTATTGACTTTATTGATACTGATTATTTTGATCAATATTATTTATCACGATTATGTCATGATTATTTATCATGATTATTCATAGATTTTTGGGACAAAATATTTTGATTGCAATTTCACATTTAAATAAACAGAGCACTGTTTTCACTTCCATCTTGTGCTACGTATATTCCAACCATCAAAAAACTCTAAATGTTATCCTAATGTCATCTGTGGTGGTTATTTGCATAAAAACACAAATGATTAAAATGATTAGGAAACAAATGGTTGTATATTTATTGAAATATCTGCTTTGATTAAAAACTCTTGGCATTAGTAGTTGTAATGATATATTATAAGCTGCTTAGAGCTAGTGTTAGGAAGTTAAACAGGTCATGTTTCTCTCTCTGATATCTTTTATATTGCTGTGAAAACATCTGCTTCAAACAACTGGATTAAGTTAGTTGTTCTAAATGTTTTAAGGTTGTGGCGGCTGCACACGTGTGCTGAAAACAGTCCGGCTTCGATCGGCTGCTGATTGATTATTTCTATGAGCAGAGCACGCATTTCAAACGTCAGTATTGCAGTCAATCATGGACATTTAAATGTGGGTAGCCCAAATCATGATCGCGATTAATATTCGTTTAATTGTGCAGCCCTGATTTGAACTCAAACCATGATCTTTTCCTAAACCTAATCAAGTAGTTTTGTTGACTAAATCTAACCAAGTTTTTTCCTGTCAAGACGGAAGTTTATTTTGAAAAGACTGCATGCATGTAACAAGTGGAAATTGACATGTCTTGCCGGACATTAGTGGGAAAACGCACAAAGAAAATGAGAAATAACTTTTCATAAGATATCATACGTTGTATGAGGATGCGTTGAGCCAACACACTAATAAGATAATGAACCCATTGGTGAATATTACCTGCTAAATGCATGCTAACATGCTCACAATGACAATATAAAGCGTACAGCCTCACAGAGCCGCTAGCAGAGACATCGAAGTCTTGTTTATACTCCGTTAATGTTTTGATGAAGGGGGCAAGACATTCCTGAAATGAGATCATTTCTGCCTGAGATGAGAATGAATACAAATTCTTCCATAGCTAAATGTCTAAGCTTCTGTATCAAAGTAAGCCTGCAATAAATACTGCTGTATTTTGTTGTGAAATATATGTGCATTTGCTACATTTGGTGAGCTTGGCAGGATATATGCAGGCATTGTGTGGAGGGTTGCCAGTGTAGTGTCAGATTTTATATGAAGGCTTTGGTACAGCAAATGGTAATCTGCACCGAAGATAGAGGAAGCCTAGAAGCCACAAATCCAGCATTTCACTGCCATTCATTTTGTTATGTTAATTTACTGTAGACTTTGTTCTGAGGGCTGTTTGATTAGACCCTGTCAGAAATTAAACAAATAGAAATGTTGAGAGAGCAGATACAGGCCGTGAACAGTCCCTATGGCCAGGTTTGATACAAATATAACCTGATAATCTTCCACTTAGCTCTACAGTCATGCAGAGACAAAAGAAGCTAGTACCTGGACATTTTGGAATAAAGGTCATTCAGTAACACTTTATAATAACCATGTATAAGTGGTATTATTTCATTATAACATTTTATATACTGTACTATATATATATATATATATAT